>VYZP01025103.1:0-93484 GCA_013400635.1 Hypocryptadius cinnamomeus
AAGGCATGATGACTCGTTTATGAGGTGCTTTTAAGTATTTTAAGTCATCAAAAATCTGCATTGTATCAAAAAGTATCAAAAAACTGCATTGAAAAAACTTAATTTTAAAGAAGTTAGAATAAAATTGCAGATACAAAGATATTTAGTCTTGAATTTGCTGTTAATGTGAAGATGCACAACAAAATTAATAGAATTGGAATAGTCTTTTACAGAAATTCCAGTAAGAAAATCAATTTACTATAGCTAATACCAGATAAGCAGCCAAAGGAGTTCTGCATTTTGTACATATTCAGACACAGATTTAATTTCTATGCCATGGTACAAAAGATTGCTTATTCAAGTTTTATGACTAAAAAGACAGAAGTTTTACACTTTTTATTTACTCTTTGGCTACCTAAATTAATCCCATAGCACGAATAATTTGCATTATAAAGAGGCTGTCTGGGAAAAAAACCCACCGTAAATAACACCATTTTATTTGGGGGAGGAGAAAGTAGAATAAGACATATTGCAAATTGATCTGACATGAAAAAAGTCCACTGCTTTTTCTTCACTCTTTAGGTCACTGAGATCTGAAAAAATTATTCCCTGGCAACATTTCTGCAAGGAAGGTTTTCTTTTTCCAAAGACTGCTCTGATTATCACCATTGCTTCTGAGCCTCACAAAACAGGTGGTTATTTGGGGAGCCTGAGGCTCATGCTCAAGGGAAAGCCAATGTCTGCTTAGCCAGGAGCAATGAATCCTGCATTTCCTGACATACATGCCAAACAGAACCTCCCACCCTGTCTTTTGGAGCTCTGGCTGGTCAGATCTGCCAGGGTGGTAGAGCACGAAGTGCAGAAATAGATAGTTCCCATCACTTGGGGATGTGTCCCACTTGTCTGCCCAACATCAGACTTGCTGCCCATGGATTGCCAAGGTCAGGTTTTAAGGGGCAGTAATGACTCTTCTCTTTTGTGCATTGGCAAAAGGACTTTTAATATTTTCACTGGTTTTTATGCTTAGTGAAGAACAGCTGCTACCAGGGAAAGTCTCATCTTTGCTTTCATCAAAAATGAGATAGTGTCTCCCCTGAGAGTGTAGGAATTTTCAATTCCTGCTCTATCCCTATTGCCTGATTTACTTGTTTTTCTTCACATATTGACTTTTTTAGCCACCATCTCTTTCCTTTCAAGTTTCTGCCTGGTATGAGTGCATTGCTGCAGGCTCTGCTGTCTTCGTGCTGCTGTATATCCTCACAGACCTCAGTAGGGAAACTGCTGGGGGAAAAGGGAATAAATGAGGTGGAATTTTCAGTCCCAAATTTATTTACAATACAACAGCTGTTGATTTGCTTTAAGAGTAAATAGAAGGAACTTGACTTGAGTCAAAAGATTTCAGCACTTGTGCCAGCTCATGTCTATACCCTGCCAATAACAGAGACAGTTATTCAGAAGCCCTCCAAGCTGTGTAAAAGTTCTGCTGGGCAAAATGAGGCATTTTATCCATATGCTTTTTCCCTTGTTGGGGGCAGAGGATTGAGCATGGCACTCTGCTCCTCAGCAGATGAGAGTGATGTAACATCTTTGATGGTGATGTGGGCAGTGGGATCTGGGGCCCCCTCAGCAAGTTTGCTGATGGCACCAAGCTCTGTGGTGCAGTCTGTGCTCTGCCCTTGGGGAAGCCCACCTGGAGTGCTGCATCCATCTCTGGGTCCCTCAACATAAGAAAGGCAAAGAAAATAAGATTCAGTGAGTCCAGAGGAGGCCATGGAATTCATCAGAGGGCTGGAGCACATCTCATGAGCACAGTCTGAGAGAGCTGGGGTTGTTGAGACTGGAGAAGAGAAAGCTCTGATACTTCCAGTGCCTAAAGGGGCTCCAGGAGAGCTGAAGAGGGACTTTTTACCAGGATGTGTAATGATAGAACAAGACAGAATGGCTTCAAACTGAAAGAGAACAGGTTTAGATTGGATATTAGGAAGAAATTCTTTACTGTGAGGGTGGTGAGCCACTGGCACAGGTTTCCCAGAGAAACTGTGGATGCCCCATCCCTGGAAGTGTTCAAAGCCAGGTTGGATTGAGTTCTGAGCAGCCTGGTCTCATGGAATGTGTCCCTGCCCATGGCTGGGGGGCTTGAAATTAGGTGATGTTCAAGGTCCCTTCCAACCCAAACCATTCATAGATTCAATTATAATTCTATGAATACGCTTTTTGCAAATGACCAGAAAGAAATGGAGTGGAGGAAGGCACATGTACATTTTTTCTAGGACAATGTCATTAAAAGAAAAATGTTGATTGAAGGAACTAATTCCTCCTGGATCCAAGGAATGGGTGTATTCCATGCTGTTGGGACAGAGCTATGGTGTGGCAATCAAAACAAGAATAATTTTTTCAAATTAGCTTCCCTAATTGGTACGTGCTGAGAGACCCAAGTGTGCTTCAGAGATGCTGGATGCAGATGGACATCCCAGATCCATGAAAATCTAAATCCCTATGCTGCTCTTCCCTGCTCTTTCTTGCATCAGAGATGCTTTTTTAAAATAATTAAGTTCTTACTGGAAAAGGGTGCTATTCTTTGTACTGGCTTCTGCCATGATACTGCTGCAGATTGAAGCATGATTACAAAATCCTCAGATAGATCCTTGTAATTATAACTTGTGTAATAGTTTAAATAGATGTTTCTTTTCTAATTGAACACACTAAAATTTTCATGCTAAAATGCAAATATTCTTTTGGACCAAAAACTCCACACAGTACTTGGAAATAATTACATGGAGAGTAAGGGAGCTGAAGTGTCTCATTTTGCATTTGTATTCTTGAGCAGGACAGTGGCTTTTCATTTCTGCTGTCTGAAACCCTAAGTCTGTGAAACATACTTAAGAGATGTAAATCATAGAAAGCGTAAATCCACTCTCAGATCTGGTAACATTTAATGGTCCACAAATTTAAAGGCTAAAAACTAGTAAAGTCAACCTGAACTCTAATTTGAACTGAGATCTGAAAATATTTTTTTGTAATGGGAAGGTGGGAAGGGAAATGTAGAGAGCAACTAATCAAGCATCCTGCTCAAAGTCAGTGGTTTTTTAAATGTTTCCAAATACAGGGATTTCACAGCCTTTCTGGGTACCCTGTTCCTGCACTTAGTTCTCACTGTGGAGAATTTTTCCCATGTTCTGTTGGGATTTCCCTTGCACTGGCATGTGACTGTGATCTCCTGACTTTTGCATTTTCTGTAAAAAGAGTCTGGATTCCTTGTCTCTGTAACTCCACTTCATGGGGTGGAAGACTGAAGTTGTGTATTCCTCTAGTGGAACAAATCCAGTTCCTTTGGTGCCCCCATGTCATATCCACTGAGCTCTGAAATGTATTTATGAATGTTTAGATTAATCTAGGAATTGTCAGTGTCCTGAGTAACTCAAAGGCTAAGATGGGCTACAGAGTGCTTATTTTTCTTGTTTCAAAGGTTTTTTTTTTCCTGTGTGATTTTGAGCTGCACTATTTTATTTAGAGTCGGTCTTGATGCCGTTGAGGACAGGTTGTTAATTTTGGAGGAATGAGTACAATATCTGAAATTTGGACAGATAGCTGTGCTTGTATTTTGCTTCCCTATCTCTCCCCTACTTGTTGCATCCAGTCCTTCTCAGGTAATAATAAACTTGTTTACTTGCCTGCCTTCTGTTGGCAATATCTGGCACTGCTGTGTTTAATGAGTAATAAGCTTGTCACAAAACCTGAAGCATGAGTATCATCCACATCAGGAGTGACTTTCCTTTAGCAATCACTTTTCCAGAAGATGATTCAGTTTATTGTTGCAGGGAGTTGTGTAAAATGTAACTTAACAGAATATTGATAGAATGCTCTGTGAGATGACTGAGGATCTTTGGCTGTGGGGTGGTGGAATGCATGCTTGCTGAATCACCTCTATTAAACCCAGAGGCACAATATTGCACTTCAGTCTAAGCCTAGCAGAGAAAAAGGTTGTCTTGATTCTCTGTTGCAAAAAATCTTTACTCAAAATATATATAAAATGCTAAGCAGTTTGTAGTGTGTGTTGATGGGAGGGTGCCTGAGAACATCCATCACTCCCTTGCTTTTTGAAGTGTTGTACTTTTCTAGGAAAAGCTATTGTGCTATGTTCCCAAGCAGGCACCCCGCCCTCTCTACCTATTTTTCCCCTTTCCAAAACTAAAAAAAAACAAACAAACATAAAACTGGAAAAAAATTAATTCGTTTTTTTCCCACAAGGCTTTTAAAGAGGTACTTGGTATAGGTAATGTGCAATAAGAGGCTTTCGAGTTTGCTGAAATACGTCAGATGGCTTAATTATTTACCCATGTGTCTGTTTGACTATGACATCTAAGCCAGTCCTTGTGCCTTATCTGGCATGTCTTGCATGGTGACTCAAGATACATTCAGTTGTTGTAGAGTTATTCAAAGACAAGAAACCTTTTTTTTGTTTTTTTTTTTGTTGTGGAGAACATTAATAACATTTTTTTTTTTTTCTCTGCATCCTCATGGATAGTGGTGTCATCCTGAGGGTACTGGAGCTAATGAAGCTGCTTTATGTCAGAAGTGAATCCTGCCTGTAGTGCCTTAGATTTGTGAATGGTAAGTGTTACTCGAGGAACTGGCCAGAATGGTTGTTGTTTACTTAAAAAATGGCATTTCAGTTGTTGAATATCTTGCTAAGCTAAACTGACTTCACTGGATTGAAACATTTGCAGGCTCCCAGGAGCCTGGAATATAAAAATAATAGACACCTATTTGTTTCTGTGTCTGGTACAGATCTAGTGCAGAGCTGTTAGACTGCATCTAAATAATGTATTTTATCATTGAATCTTGCTTTTAAAATCTTTTTTCAGAGGAAGAGGGAGTGTTGGGACAGGAGTTCACTTTATGAAGTAGTTAATTTCTGCTTCATGAGTAGTGTTTAAGATATGAGGACATGATACCAGGATGGAACAAACTTATTAGCCTATTGCACTACTTATTGTAATCCTTGCATGAAATGTGGTTGTGCTTCCTTCTGAGGTGTTTGTGGAGTTTTTCTTGAGTCTCAGATTTTGAGATCTGTTTCCCTCAGTCTTCAGTTCTTCTTTAAGACACACAACTTCACAGTACAGCAGCCAATTTTTAGGACCTTCTGAGCAGTTTCACTTTATTTGTGAGGCTCTGGGCTTCCCATTTTAAATTCTCTGGGTGTAAAGAAATGTGATCAATGTGATCTCATGTAGATCCATAGTCTACTGTGGCTAGGCTGTTTCTGCTACCCAAGTTAATGATCTCAGGTCAATACTGTTATTTTTTCACTACATTACAGCCTGCTGAAGACCATGAGTACAGATTTCTTTAACCTGCTGGACCCCAGAGTCTCCTTCTCTTGTAAATAAGTTATGAGCAGTGTGTTTTTCTGGAAGGCTGTACTGACTTCTTATGCTTGTGTGAACTCTTCCCCTGAAACAAGCTTCATTCTTGCTTCTGGTAACTTCTGTGTATGTTTCTAAATGCTGTGTGTTGCCTTTTGGAGACAATATCTCCTTCTGCTAAGCACACACACATTAGTGGATTTCCTCTGCAGAAAAAACATGACTCAAATCTCAGCTGATTTCTGTTCATAAAACTCTGTAGTAACAGCTCTGTGTTCTCTCTGCTTCTACAGTGTGCAGGCATTTATTTGCTAAATGCTGAGGGAAACTACACAAGCAGTTTGCCTGCTGCAAAAGCTGGCACAGCAGAATGTCTCTAGCTGACTGGAACAGAGATGCTGCTGTGATGCTGCTCAGGTCCTTCCCTCCAAAGGGTTTGGGGTTCCCCTGTGCTGTGTGTCCTTCCAAAGGAGGCAGAGGGACAAAGTAAGCACAGACAGCTTTTGCTGGACATGCCAGATCCTCTGGCAGAGTGCCCATGCTCATCCTGAATACCTGCAGTCCCTGAGACTGCAAGGGGAATACAGCTTTGCTTATACTGAATCTTTAAATGTGTGTTCAATCCAGTGTGCTCATTGGGCTCACTCGTAGTAACCCCTGAAAATACTCCTAATTTTTTTTGTTCCATCATTTCCTTCTACAAAATTACCCACCCCATAACCTGGGAGTGAAAGCACCTTTGGGTTTATCAGTGGTCTTTTTGCAGTGAAGTTTGCACAGTGTCTGGTTTTTCCTGGAGGAGGCTGTGAAGCATCTGGTGGGGGCAGATGAAGTGTGTGGGTTGTGTGAGGGGTGAGGTCAGAATCCCCTGCTTTGACTGCTCTGGAGCTCCAGTCCAAGAACTGCTGGACACAAACAGCTGCTGAGATATCTCATTTTCCTGTTTCCCACAAAGGGAAAACAGCAGCTGGGTCTAAAGTGCCTGAGCTGATTTAAATGAGTTTCTGGTTATTTCTACAAATATCTTCAGTTTCACTGCCAGAGTGCAGAGTGAGGAGGAAGGAAGGAGTCTCAGTTGTCCATTTTAGTCAAAAAGACTATTTCTTACATTTTCTGTTAATGCTTCTACTCTTTCCTCACCCTAGAGGAGAAAAATGTATCAATGCCCAAAGGTGGCACACTAGAAATGCCATTGGGCTGAGAGCTTTGGGGACAGGGAGGGTGCTGGTACTTCAACAAACCCATGCTTGAATCTTCCTCATCTTGCTTTATGGCCATGTGAGGCAAAAAAAAGGTAAGAACATTTAGCATCTGTACCTTGGCCACTTGTGGAATAGCAAAGCTGTGGGTGAATGTTTAGTTATCCTGTGGTTTCTCATGTTAGGATCTTATTGCCATATGTAAAAGTACATTGCAGTATCAGTTCTGGGGCTGAAACTTGTTCTTTTGGATACAGAATTGTTTTGAATTGCAAGCTAGGTCTGTCTTCAGAGCTGGAATGAATTGCAGATGAAACTCTTAGTGAAGAATAAAGAAAAAAATGTTTTTAATGCTGCAGTTAAATAATGCTTCTAGGACAGGGGTCTGTCTCAGGAGTATAATTTTGGTGTGCTTTTTTTTTCTTTTCAAAATTCTTTTCTCCCTTATAATTTGTATATGCCTGAATCTAGCAAAGAGTGTTTACTGTGGGCAATTTACGGTCTTTTTTTGATAGCTGAGTGAGATGGGAGAAAGGACAGGGGATAGTTGGGATGGGGATGGAGAGTTGCAGGGAATTATAAAAATTCTGGACCTTATAAAAATCACTCGAGTTTTATTGTCAGCTTTGGAAATATCTTCATTTTATGACTTCTGCTTTTCTAATGGCTCTGTTCAGAGCTGCTGTGCCCAGGGACCTCTCAGTGATGAAGTTGGACCTTGCTGACATCCACTACCTTTCTTCCTCCTCCTTGGGATGTGCAGTGCAGTTCTGGATTTGGAGGGTGTAGGGGATATATATGCATGTGTGTGTGTTTGTCTGCTTTCAAAATGCCTGCTGTTACATGTTTGTGATGGAAAAGGGAAGCACCCTGAAGTACAAGGCTGAAGATTGTGGTGCAGTTAACAGCAGGAGATGGTGAGTTGTTATGGAGAGAATTGATTTCTCCTGCATAGCTGTGGACCTTGGGGTAATTTTATCTCTGATTTACCCTGGTTGTAACTCCTGGTAAGATTCAAGTTGTCACCTTTATCTTTGTTTCAGCCAGGCCTCAAATAGTTTTGTTCTTAAAATTATTACTGTTTTTTAAGGGAGTCTGAACTCAGTGTGTGTTTTAGCCTTTATTTTTAAAGATATTCTAGAAAGCTTTCTTTTACTTAAAGGTAGTAAATTTTTACACTGGCTATTTAAGTGCATTTGGTATGCAATCTGTTTTAACGAGATGTTTTTATGTTTTCTGGTTTACTGGTTCCTTTTTTCTTTTATAGAAAAGATCTAATGCAGAGCTTCTTTATTTTTTAATTCTTTTTTCTTTTAATTCTTTATTGTCTTAGGATGAATATTTAAACAGCAGTCTTCAATCTTGCTTCAAAATGTCCCTGTGCACATCTTCTCACAAGGACTTTTCTCAGTTGCTGCCACTTCAGGATATTGGATGCAATAAAACAGAAATTAAAAATTCACCTGCTGGTGTCATCTCTCCAGTTCCTTACAGCTGCAATCAGTCCACGCTGGCAGCAGAGCACAGTCCAGCCTACATTCCCTCATCTTTCATGGAAAACAGACACGAATATTCCACAATGGCATTCTGCAGCCCTGCCATGGTCAATTACAACATTGCCAGCAATTTTGGGGACCCAGAGGGCGTGACTGCGAGGCAAACCTCGAGCCCCAGTGCTCTGTGGTCTGCTCCTGGCCACCTGTCCCCTCTGACTCTGCACTGCCAGTCCTCCCTGCTGTATGCAGAGCAGCCCAAGAGCCTGTGGTGCGAGGCACGCCCGATGGAGCCAGTGCTGCCCGGGAGCAGGTCAGTGCTGCTGCTTGCTTTAAAACTTGGCTGACTATTATTTACAGTTTCCTTAGCTCAAGTCTTTTCTTTTTATATTTGAATTAAAGTGTTGCTCCCTCTGGAAAACAAAACAATGCAAAAAACCCTCTACTAGACACCAAATCAGTGAGGGGGTGTGTGTGTGTTGTTTGTTTGTTTGCTTTTAATGCAACTTCTAAAATGAGGGGGTTTTTCAATACCTCCTTAGAGCACTATACACCAACACAGAGCATTACAAATACCTTCAGTGTGAGAACAGTTTATATTGCACAAAGAAAAGTTCAAGACTACTAGACACTATTTTGTGTAACAAAATTAATTTTGCTCTGGCAGATTGTCCTTTCAGTGAAAGAGGTAAATGTTAATTCTTTTTGCCTTTTCATACAATGTTGTTTGAATTAATTTTTACCCAGATTATTTTTTTTTACTGCTTCTAATAGATGTGAAGACTTTTTGTTAACTTGGAATTCAAGGGAAGTGTTTTTCTTTGCTTTTTGGCTTTAGTATAAGCAGTCACACAGCAGCATGCATGGTGTTAAAAGGGAGCTGCTGCTGAAAAAGCTTGACTTTGTTTCTTGCTGCTGTTCCCAACTGACTTTGTAAAGTTGTTGTGAAGAGCAGAGTCACAGGCTAAGCTTTCAGCTGACAAGAAACTCTGTTTGCAAAACCATATTCTTGTGCTGCACATTTACTCATATTGCAAACCCTAATCAGGGTCTGGATCATCAGCTGATGAAACTGCTCCATTCTTGGGCACAACATTTGTTGGATGGATAAAAGCTCAGGGTCTGCAGGTGCTGTTCCTGCTTCAGCAGCTGTGTGTTTATTCATAGGCCTCCTTATTTAACTTCAGCAGTCATTTGGAGTATGAAAAATAGTGTGTCCTGGTAACAGTTTTAGTCAATGCTTAATAAAGGGTTTGTGATATTTTGGGACTACCCACACTCCTTCTGCAATGGGTGGGCTTTATGGAGTGCAAATATGCTTTCAGTGTAGGTGTGAAGATTGGGAAAGACTTTTGGGGTGGCGCTTACATACAGAAGAATTCCCCAAGCAGCTTTGATGTGAACAGGGGTCACATCCAAACTCTTTCCACTTTGGTTAAGGTTCCAAAACTTTAACAGCCCTGGGAAAGTTAGTGTTTGAAGCTGTCCAGATGTTGCACCATGAGCAAGAGCACCCTGTCTGATGCTCTGCAGTGCCCTCTCTACAACAGATTGAAGGGAAGCTGAACCTGTCCCATTGGAGTTTAAATACATAAGTCATCAGCTATTTGTATGGATATATAAGGACTATTGCATATGCAGCTGATGATGATGTAACTTGAAGAGAATCAAGGAATTCTGGAGTATAACCTCTTCACAGAATGGTTTGAATTGAAAGGTGTCTTAAAAGCCATCCAGTTCCAACCCCTCTGCCATGGACAGGGACACCTTCCCCTAGACCAGGTTGCTCAGGGTAGAAGGATGACCAGGAGAAAATCAGTGGTTTATTACTTTAAGTGAAGTCTGAATTTTAGAAAGGTAGTATTTCTATACAGAACCCACTATCATAAAATAGAGAGGAGTACTAGGAGGTGTAAAGCGATAAATCTTTCACCATGTGGTTCCTCAGTGGCTGCCAGGGTACATCCCCAGTTTTCCTGCATCCTTTGGTGCAGGAGCATGGTGGGCATCCATCCAACCCCTTCCAGCTCACCTGCAGGCCCTTCCCTGCTTTCATTAGCAGCATTTTAGGCATGTGTGGTACAGCCCCTTTACTCCTGGGGAGAGTTCCCCCTCACTGGTGTTCCCAGCATGGCAGAGAGGGAAATAACTCAGTGATTCACCAACCTATTAACGAGGTGTGTGTGTGATCAAAGACCCAGCTTGTTAAATACTTAAACACTGCTCTGCCCTGCTGTATCTGAATGAATTAACATTAAAACAAAAAACTCTCAGTGACTTAATTGTACAACAACTACCTTAATTTTTCTGTTTTGAAATTTGCTCCAAGAAGCACCTTTTCCTCCTTTCCAAATTTTTTATCAGGAAATTGGAGCACGTTCTCTTCAAAAACTTATGAACTTGATGATTTCCAGTTGGCATGTGGGTGTGTTTGTCCTTACCTCCTGTCATGAAACCAGCACAAAATCTACTTTTAATATATTAAGTTAAAGCCTCTTTGACAGCACTTTCAGCATGTTTCCACTATTCTGTTTAGACTTGCTCTTGTTCTGTAGAAGTCATAAACCATGCTATCTGCTGTCTTATCCCAACTGATTTTCCTTCTTCTCCCTAATCCTTCTGGAAGGTTGGATGAGGAAAATTCTAGAGTTCTGAAGTTCTGCCTCTATGCTTAAGTTTATACCTGTAAGTTGACTACACACCATTCCTTTTCTCAAGCTCTGAGCTGCTCAGAGTTTGCACATGACACTATTTTCTCTCTGTCTAGAAATTCTATTGACCCTGAAAGCACAATGTGCAAAACCCACCAAGAAAATGAGGTTTAGTTATAAAGGATACAATGGATGTACTTCCTGTACCTAAACCAAATGTTACTGATAATCTAAGTCCTTTCCTCTTGTGTTTGTTTGCAGGATCTTGGTGTCAGGAATGTGCTGTTTTTTCATGGTTTTACCTGTTTTAATTTTAATCCCTTCATGAAGAATAGTTCCTGTATGTTGGAGTTATTTGCAACTCTTCAGGGATGTCTGTATCTTACTAATTTACATAGAGCAACAATTTTTTTAATGTATGGAAATATTTTATTAATTGTATTTCTTCATTCTTCTTGTATTCAGACTTCTTTTTGTTTAGCATTAGGGTGATCAATGTGGGCTGTCATCTTGAACAGAAGACTTTGCCTGACATCATGAGCTTGTCTTGTAGGCTGAGATTCACACCTCAGTTATTTGTCTCTAGGTTGTCATTGAATGAGTTAAGCCTCATGTAAAGCATGAAGCACTTGGGAATGGATGTGTGTTGTAATTCTGCCTTGCTAACAGGACAAAGCAACTGCAGCTCTGTTCATTGTAGCATTTATAATGTCAGTCTGAGCTGTCTGAATTCTCCTTTTCCATGTGAAGCTCCCAAGAGGCAAAATCCACTTGGTTCACAAATTCCTGGACTTGCACATTTCCAATAGTTCTTCAAGACCTATTAGCATTCCATATGATTTTTCCCAGGCTTCATGTGATTGATTCAGCAGCAGTCTAGTTTTATGCCTAAATCCTTCCAATGTGTCATCACTGGGATCAGGCTACGAGCTTTAAATGCTTTATCTTGTCAGAAAAGGCTTAGCAGTGTTTCACGCTATCCTGTGTTCAGGAACATGGAGACTCTATAGAGAGAGAATAAAAGACAATGAAAAATTATGAAACTCTTTGCAGTGCAGTTTAAGTTTTTCCTCTTTTATAACAGATGTTTTTCTCTTCTATCAGAGAAACATTAAAAAGAAAAACCAATGGCAATGACTGTACAAGCCCAATTGCAAACAATCCTGGCTCAAAAAAGGATGCCCACTTCTGTGCAGTCTGCAGTGACTATGCTTCAGGATACCACTACGGGGTCTGGTCCTGTGAAGGCTGCAAAGCATTTTTTAAAAGAAGCATTCAAGGTAGGAAAACCAGGTTTTGATAATTTGCTTAAAGAAATTGTTTCATGTGACCAGGGGCTGCAGCAGTTGACCTGGTAATGAGCTGGTCTGAAATCCTGGTGTCTGGTGCTCCATGCTGAAAATAGAGCAACACGTGATTTGGCTGTTTTATCTCTTGGCTCTGATGTTATCAAGATCTGGAAATATTACAGAGTGAGGAATTGATTTCTTTGGAGAAGAGGTGGAATGCATGGCACAGTGAGGCCCTGCAGCACAGGCCTGGCTGGGATGGCACTGCAGACCTGTGAATCTGATGGGAGTTTGTGGCCCAGCTGAGTTGTAGTAATTGAGAATTAGTTGTCATAGGCACAGTAAGAGTAGGCAGTTATCTGGAGACTTTGCTTGCTGGGAGCTCTTGACAAGAGTCTATTGCCTGGAGCTGTTGAGTCATAGTGGATAATATCTACTATGGAGGATGGAAAAATATGTGTAGCATATATCAGGTACTAACCTGATTATCATTAATGCTCAGCCCTCCACCCCTCAGAGCCTGCACTGCAGTGCCTCTTACCCTGCTAGGTCTCTCTTTCTAAGACTTCCACTTCCATGTTTAAATTCTTAAATATTTGGTATTTAGTTCAAGTTTGCTGTGTGGCTGCAATGTGAATTAAATGTGGGGCTCCACATTTGCTGTCTCAGCCAGTGGAAGTCACACAGGTACTGTACTGCAGCTTTGGGGCACCTAGTTTCTTTAACCTTGGCCTAGTTATCCTGATCTTTGGCCTCATGTTGAGCCTTTTAGTGGAAAATCATTTCTATTGACATTGGCTGCTACACGTGGATACCAATGCAGAAAATCCTGCAGCTGTTTGATCTTTACTGTTCCTCTTCCTCTTGTGCCTGCAGAGCCTTTAGCAATCTTCAGGTATTTTCTTTTTGTTCAGTATGGCAGAGATGGTGCCACTAGGAGAATCAAATTTTATTCAGAACTTTTTGCCTTTTCAATTAATTGTGCAGATTCTGCACAGGTGAATAGCAATTTCTACAAGCTGGTACAAGTACTGTGGATTTCTAAAGTAATTGAAGAGACCTTTGTGTCCAGTTTGTCACAAATGGAGACTGAATTTGATCTCAAGGTGTTTTCTGTCAAGTCAATGCTTTGCCTGCTCTGTGTTGCTCACATGTACTTGAGCCACCAGCAGGTTACCCACTGTGGTCTTTTGTACACCTCAGTGTACCCTGTCAGGTAATGGTGTTTGTAATTCAAATGAAAGAATAAAAAAAGACACATAAAATAAAGCCAGTTGTTGGCACAAAACACTTATCAAGCACTCAGTTGCAATGGTTGTTATGCAGGATATTGTGTATTAAAAGAAGACTTCTGGGCCTGCCATAGAGCAAAATGTCGGTCTTATTAATGAAATTAAAATCAGAAGTATAACTGAGCAACTGTGTGTGGTCTCCTTGGCTTGTCTGAGTTTGTAGTGTAGTCTGTTTGTCTGACATCACTGAACATCTGCCTGCAAGTTAAATTATCCCAAGGCCATGAGAGTTTTAAATCACTTTATATTCCTGTGTGCAACAGAGAGCTTCCTCCTCCTCTCCCTCCATGTTGTGTGAAGAGTGATAAACAGTAATTTGTTTTTCAGTCGTATCTGCTAGTAAGAAATGGGACAAACTGTAACGTGATCTCTTCTTTTTAAAATTGTCACTTCAAAAATTCAAGGTTAAAATAATTCTAATTTTGCATGGCAATAGTCACAATGGTTCAGTTAAGTAATTACTCTTGGGGACATGAACTCTTGGATTTTCACCAAGTGAAAAAAAAAAAAAAACACTCTAGTGGCTATATTTTTTGCCTGATCTTATTCTTGGTTGGGGGGGAAAACAAAAAACCAACCCAAACCAATTTAAAAAGCAGCCTGGGAGAAAAGATATTAAGAAAAATAAATGAGCAAATATTTTTTGCATCCTTTGGTAATTGCTGCAAGAGAGAGTTCCACTATTTGGCAGGTGATGATTCAACTGTATTTACACCAGGAGTGTACCCAAGTCCAGTTTACAGTAATAAACCTTTGGACCAGATTATTGATTAATGAAATACAGTAATGTAAAGGGGTTTGGGTGGGAACGAGGTGATATGGGAAAGAATAAGAAAAGAACAGAAGAGGCTGCAATGAAAATTGATGAAAGTAAGATAAACACTTGTCCAGAATATCTAAAACTTACACCCTCTCCTTATGCTTTTCTTTGTAGTTACAGGATGCATTATTTCCTACCAGTCTGCTTTTATCTGGCCTTTTTTTTTTTTGTTGTTGACTTTGGTCCAGGGTCAATCCTCCAGAGGCTTCTTCATTCCTGGAACTCACCACGTCAGAGTTCAGTAAATAGAGCTGCAGGTTACTTAAATCTTTGCAGGACTGAAGCTGCTCTTTTCAATTCTGCTGAGGGGAAAAAAAAAAAGAAAATCTGGTATCTGCCAGCTAGGGACTCCCAATATGCAGTACAGAATTGGAGGTTGGGAACAAATTTCCACAAGAGTGTATGTTCCATTTAAAGAAAAATTAGTTGGTTTTAGAAGGTGCTTGGTTATCTGACAGTCACCACTATAAAGCTGAGTAATGCTGTCTGGTTAATTTTGAGGCCAAAGGCTGATGTTTAAAATACAGGACAAATATTCTTTTGTGCAACAGTAAAATTAATGGAACTTAGATATATGCACATAAAAGAGTGGAGTTGTTTAAAGTTGAGAACATTCCTGATTTGGGAAATGACCAAGGTGGTTGGAAATGTTGAATTTTCCCTTCTTGCCCTGCTGCAGGACACAACGATTACATCTGCCCAGCCACCAACCAGTGCACAATAGACAAAAACCGGCGCAAGAGCTGCCAGGCGTGCCGGCTGCGCAAGTGCTACGAAGTGGGGATGATGAAATGTGGTGAGTTTGGCATGGCTGTGTTCTTAGCTGGGGTTTTGCTGGTTTTGGCGTTTTCTTCCCTTCAGCCAATTCTGTATCTTGTTTCCCTTGGAATTCTAAGAAGGCCCAACAACTAAAGCAAGGTTTTATAGGAAGGAATTAACTGAATCTCAAAGCTGAAGAAGGCTTGTCATTTTCAGACCTGTGGGAAGGGGCAAGGTGTAGGTTAAGAGTGAAAACCAAATAACCTCTGCAGAGCTTTGGGGAGGCAAGTTACTTCCATACCATGCAGAATTGGAAATCAAGAGCTGCTGCTTCCAGAACCTTCCAGAGCCAGCCTCTGCTCATGTGAGGTAAAGGAGCCTGTGCTGTGCTCTGCTGCTTGGATGCACTGCAGGAGCAGCAGTGTCACATCCAAGCAGTAGTTAATTAACCCAGCATTCCACCTCTGATGGTGGCAGGAGTGGGTGCCTCAGGAGGAGTGTAGGAATGAGAGCAGCAGCTGAGTGGAACTCCTGCTGTCAGCTCTCAGCTTCCAAAAATTACTGGTTGGGGATGTTAGTAGAATGACAGATTTTCCATTGTCCCTCTTTTTAACCCTACAGAGGCTTAGTATCTATAACATTCCTCAGCAGCTTGGCCACCCATCCTGGGAGGAACCAGCTCTCTGGCTGCCAAGCTTTTGTGGGGACTTTGGTGGGGCAGTGAGGGGAAGGCATTGGGAGGGAAGTTCCTTTTTTTGAACAAGCTATCTTCAGATGATGCCCTACAGCTCTTCCACCAAAAGAAATAGTGAACCACCACTGTTTGTCACTGTGCCACTCAGAATTATCCAGCCTTTTCTTTTATCCCTATCTTGTACTTACAGCAATGTGACTTCAATGCAGTTGATCATTTATAGATGATATTTTCAAGATTACTTTTAAGAAGAAAATTATTTGAGAAATGTTTCAATCTAATGTATGTTTACAGTCAAGGTTTGCTGTTTCTTATAAATTCCCCTATATGTAAGAGGGGAATTGTTACACATTCCCCTATTACATATTCTGTATGTAATGGAGGCAGGCTGGGAAAATAACCCATAAGAACACTGGAGTGGACAGAAGGTCCCTGTGCTCGGCTCTCCATGATTTGCAGGCATGCATCTTGTTTCATCCCATTTATTGCAGACACCTATTTCTGTTTCAAAACTAAACACCATTTTCATCCTCCCACAGCTTTGATCTGCAGACTGTTCGCAAAATATGACTTCTTTCATTAGGAACATTGTTTAGAATTTCAGCCTGTGTTTATTGCTGAACAATTAATGTCCATTATTTCTTGCAACAACATTGTCTTTTAGCATAGAGGCTCCTCTTCTCTTTGTTGTTAATGGCCTGATCGTGTTTAAGGGCTGCATCATAGCCCCTCACAACCTCTGTTTTAGTTGGCTGAATAAACCAAGAAAACTTCTCCTCTTGCAAAATAAGAAAGTAGATGAATCTGAAATCATCAGATTGTCCCTCCACCTGCTCCAGGCAGAGAGAACCCAATTTGCACTTGGATGCCCAGAATCATGGACAGCATTCTGGTGACTCGTCTCACTGCAGTAGCACTGATACATTTCTGTTGCTGCAGGAGCTTTCCTCTGCTCACACCCCAGGATCTTACTTGCCTTTTTCAGGGTAACATCATGCTGGCAGTTCATAATCACTCCAAGATCTGTTATGACTGCAATCTCCCCGTTCATTTCTAGCTGACAACTTCCAGAGCAGAACTGAAATTTCAACTGTTCCTTGTATTATTTTTGTACTCCTCAAGTACATTTAGTTTCTTCTGCTCAAGTCAGATGCTTTTTTCTATGTGAAGCTCTGTCTTTTCCTGTAGTGATGGTGCATCTCAACTTTACTGGTGTTTGGTCTTACCTCCAGCAAGGAAAACCTTACGCTGCAAACAAGATTCCTTTCAAAATCTTACTTTCTGAATGGTGCCACTGTCTTTTGGTCATTTTTATGACTCAGAATTTCGCTCAAAGTTTTTTCAAGGGAGGTTTCTATAAAAACGCATTTCTGGAGTTGGAAAGGTTTGGTAAAGATTGATTCCATAATGATATTATAAGGTGGGCCTCCACAATGCTTGCCTTAAATTAATCCTTTTATTCTAGCTGTCCAGAAAGTCTTGGTGTGTGATTAGACCTCATAGACACTGTGGTATTACAAGTAATAAATGATGCTATGCGCTTATGTTTTAGCCTGTGTTCCCTTGAATCTTGTCACATATTCATAAACATGTTTTTCTACAATGATGATTGTCTGCAGGACATTGATGACTATGCCAGACAAAAGAAAAAAAAAAAGACAGATTGAAAATATAACTGAAAAAAAAATCCCTGTATTTTTAAATAATTAATTTTTTAAATAGTAGCACTAAAGCTTGAAACTCTCGAGAATTTAATTTGAGAATCTGAACAATTTCAGATTTATTTATTTTCAGAAAAAAGAACATAAAAATTACTCAGAACTCTGAGTCACCTGATGAGTTAAGTGGCACCTGTGAGTAATGCTGGTGTATGGACACATGGTGACAGACATTTAAACTAGACAGATTTTAAGACAGTGTTTCTTGCATAAAATGTAAATGCCATTTCCTGCAGACCAGAGCGATTATCTCCAAGACATTTTCTCACAAGAATTGTGCTTTAATAAAAACGTTTTATCGTAGAAAGCCATAAAAGAGAACACTTTGTTTTTAATGAAGGCTTTTCTGCATCTCTGCGCCTTTCTGAGGTCACAAAGTGAAAGGATTGGTTCACATCTGCTAAAGCCCTGGATGGGATGGAATTGTTTGTGAGTCCATTTTTGCTCAGTGGAGACTTGTGTCCAGCAGAAGTGATAAAAGAAGTCAATTGCCACTTTGTAGTTTGAGAGCTCTTCATAAAATCTCAGCACCATTCCCCTCATACCTTTAAATCCTCGCTTTGCATATTGTCAATAGACACCTCGAGAGAAAACACACACTTAGGAACTTGTTTAAAACAAGGTTGTGTGCCTAAATCTGATTAAGCAGTACAGGCCATCTTCCATACAGTAGGAGATGGCAGAAAAGTGTTGCTCTACAGCTTCTTGGTCTGAAATTCTCTTGGATGTCATCACCTTCAGAAATGTTAAGAACTCAGCCCAACAAGCCACAGGTGTTTTGGTGGAGACCAGCTTGGGGGTGCCTTGTATTAAGGTGATACTGGATTTTCTTATGAAATATACCATCATTGCCAAAAGCACATAGGTCACAGACATTGCATCTGCCAATTCCTCTGCAGGAAATCTATGTTCCCTGCTGTTCCAAACAAGGAAGCTACTGCTAAAGTTTGGCAGTAGGACTCCTAACAGTGGTAGAAAAATAATTAACAAAATTTGCACTGTCATTAGGAACAAAGAAAACAGAAAAACTGCAGTAAACTCTGCCCAGAAAACTTGAATAAAACAGACCAGGATAAAACTGATCTTCCCTGGGAACCTTCTGGTGTTTACCTGGGGAGCTGAAATGGACTTGGACTGTTTGTCAAAGGCAGTGAAGAAGAGGGGAGTTGCTTCATCACTTTTCACTCTTGGAGCAGATATGCCCTACTTTGCTTTTGCTTCCTGAGGCTCAAGTAGACTTTCTTTCACAAGGAGTTTTCAGTTTCCCTGACTTTTATTTCCCTCCTCTGCACTGCTTCCGTATCTTTTTCCACATGTGTCTGTTCTCAACATGTTGAAATTTTTCCAAAGGTAAAGCTCCTTTCAGCCCTGAGTGAGGAGGCTGAGAGGCCACACTCAAGTGATGGATGGAGAGATGCTGCTCTTGAATAATTTGAAAAGTTTGCAGGAAGGAAAACAGATTTCTCTGTGGGCTGGTTCAGGATTTGGCCCTTCCTCCTTTGTCTGGCTGCTGTGTGCAGTTGAAATATTGTAAAGTAATTTTCACACAGAAAATAAATGGGGACAAAATGTTTCAAGACATTCTCTGGACATCAGATGTATTAATTGAATTTCAGCTTTTGTGGCAATCACTATACTTTCGGCTCACATTCTCCTGTGCACACAGGCAGACAGCAGCTCCTCTGTCAGTGGCTCTACTCTTCAGAATTCAATTTGAGAGCCTGCTCTGGAGTATGTACTCACCAGAACATTTGCATTTGCTTTGAAAGGTGACTGGAGTGATCATCATTTACCAATGTGTACTGGTGCAGGTTTGCACTCACAGTTTTTCAAAAACTGATTATAAAATATTCAGTGGTAGAATCTGCAGTTGCTACAGAACTGGTTAGTTGTATGAGCCATTGCCAGGGACTAAAATCAGTATGAAGAGCAACATGCCATGTAACTGCCTACCATATCAGATAGCATTTGTGATTTTCAGAGAATTTGCAAATCTTGAAAAATAGTGTTTTTCACTGCCAGTAATACCTGCTGTGGCTGAGTGAACAACAGGCTCATTTTAATGACCTTTTTTCAATGTGCCTTACTTCTTATATCTTGGGGTCACTTACTCATGGTCTGTGGTGCTGTAGCTCAAGGTCTTGCCCTTGGTCCAGTATTCTCAGCTGAATGCAGCAAGTCTGGGCTGAATACAGCAATTTTCTTGCAGAAAATAGCTCTAAATAAGGAGAGTGTGGTAGGAAGAATGAGGGATTTGATCATTTTGCGCTTCTGCAATTGCCTGAATTACCTTTATAGAAATGAATATTAGATTTTAAGAACAGTTAGGGAGTTTGTAGTAAAGTCAAAGATAACCCCTAATCTGGGAAACTGTATTTTACTTCTCTGCCTTTACATACATTAATCTACATCTCTGTATCTACTTAAGCAAAACATTAGGCTGGTGGATAATTATTTATAACATATAGTTTTATAAACAGTTATACATGTTTGTTGCATGCTAATATATATATATATATATAGGTAAAATTTCTTGGTCCTGCCTAAACTTTGGATTTTAATAGAAAGGAAAGAAGCTCCTTTACATTGTTGAAAGCTGCTGTTTTAATTGGAAAGACTGGTGTTTTCTGTTGTGTCAGTTGACTAGAAAGTTTAAATGTAGCTTTCTTTTACTTTAAAGGCAAGCATAAAAAATTAGAAAGTGTTAATAAATGCTATCTAGGTATCTTTATGCACACTGCTTGGTCATTCAGCCTACTTCTGCTTTGGCAATATATGGTGGATAAAAAATACCACAAATAATTCAGAATCTGCTTTGGTTGGGTTTTTTCCCACCTTGTTTCTGTCATCAGTTATATTTTCTTTAGTAGCAAGTTTTTTGTGCAGAAATTTAGTACTCCTAGTTTGGCTTTCTGCACTGGTAATGTTATTACAGAAATTTGGCATATGTTTTAAATTCAGCATATTTTATATAATATGCATTTGTTATATAAGAAACTTGATTCAGTTAAATAACCTAAAGTAATTTAAAGGGGTTTGCTAGTTCCCAGTAAGAACCCTTCACAAGTCTTGAGACCTTTAATACTCTCAAAATCATAACCTGATTGAATTATCTTTAGATGGAGCACTGTGTGCAGCTGTGCAGATGGAAATTGTTCAAGATTTTGTCAATTGGAACAGAATGCTGAAGTTCATTTTAAATTGCTTTTAAATTTGATTTCTTTGATATTCATTAAATATGAATTATCTGTGGTAATTCATTAAATATGAATTATCTCAATTATCTGTGTGTTTGTGTTTTCTGTATATTTATATAAACTCAAATTTATAGGCTACAAAATGTTACTTAAAGATCTTTTCAATGGTGAATTGGAAAGGATAACTCAGATAACACATGTCACAGAGCATTTGGTATTTTTGGATAGCCCAAGAAAATTTTTACTCTTTTCTGCCCATGGCTTTTATTCCCTTTGCTCTTTTTCTTGTTCTTTATTTCAAGGTGCCCCTGGGAAATATGCTTCATGTTTCTAAATAGTGAAAGCAATGTGATTTCTTTCTTTGTGGTCATGGTCTCTCCCATGCTGTGGAGATCAGAGCCTTGCAGCTCTGTAGGCAGAGCACCCTGGCACCTGGGCATCTCATCTGTCTCCAGCTGTGCTCTCATTCCAGTTGCCTACTTCCCTCTCAGCCTTTACCTTTTGTCTTCCCTGACGGAAAATACACACTTTCTGTGCATTACATGATTTCAGAACAGTCTGCAGCCCACTTCAAAGAAATTCGAGTATTTTTTGGAAGCTTACAAACCACTTCAAGATTTTCCTCTTGACCTTTGTGCATTAGTGAAGAAATGAGGCTTAGCAGAGAGTTCACTACATTATCCAGGTGTCTTTGTAGAAAATAGTGTATGCCTTGGTGGCCTTTGACTCTCTTCAGGAAGGATTTGCCCAGACTGATGGTGGAAGAAATTACTTTGTTACTTCTGTAGTTCTGCAGGGAACCTTTTTTTGGCTATTTTCATCAACTCTCATTCCATGAATCTACATAAGATAATGTCTCATGCCCTGTCTCTGCTGGTGTGTTATTTTCCCTTAGTTGCTATTCATCTGCTCTGGCAACTTCTAGCTAGCTGTCATTTGGCTAAACATTTGGTTGTACAAATTATTTATTTCCTTCAATCCATTATTTGTGCAAATATCCTGTCTGCACTCAGCCCATTTCATCATACCCACATCCCTTTCGGAGTTGCAAAACCATCCTTTCTCCAAATGGTGCAGGCCTTAAGCTGGACTTGCAGCTGACAAATACTTCCAGTTCCAAATGGCCTGTCTCACTTGGATAGCTCTGTGCCTGAGGTCTGTTCATCAAACCAGCTTTGCATGTTGGTCTTCTCCAATCTCCTGAATTTCCAGGGAAAGCATGTTCTCCAATACTGAGAACTTCTTTAATGAGAACTTCTTTAACTTTCTCCTGCATCCAACATAGTTTACTGAAGTGAGAGAGTGAGAGCCATGGACAACTGAAAGATCCACATCCTAAAAGTCCTGGAAGACTCAGTTGGTCCTTATTCAGTCAGGTTGTTCCTGAGTGGCCTTTGCATTCACCCCTCCCACAGACTGACCCAAATGCTGTTTGACAGCTGCTGAAGATGTGACAGGACTATGACCTGAAAAGCCACCTCCACCTGAGGCTCCTCTGCCACACGAGCCTGAGAGTCTGCGTTCACCCAGCATCTTATTTAGCAAGACAAAGCCTTGTCAACAGCATCGGAAATTGATTTTTTGTGCCCCCACTGCCCTTATTTCTAACTTGGCTTATGTTTGGACCTCTTTGCTAGCTGAAGTAGAACTGTAGCTGAGTATTTTATGAATGTTATGGTTTTGGAGAAACTTTTAGACTCTTTCTTGGAAGCTATACAAAAACAGGTAAAAATGATGCTACCAATAACACTGACCAAGAATTGGACAATGTTTAGATTTGTCAGAATGAACAATTAATTAAATCTGGGAATGTAAAGCATGGCTCTTTGTAACATAAATAGCCTTCTGCAGACAGAGCTTCCCACAGGGTGTTTGCTCTTAGTTGTAGATATCTGATTTCCCTTTGGAGAAACTCCTGCTGGCTTTTTGGGGGATGGGGAGAAAATGGGTTGAATCTTGTGAATCCCTGGCTGACCATCCATCTAACTCCGAGGCCCAGCTGTGCTTGTTCCTGAGGCATTTAATCTGTAACATGGCCCAGATTTTCAAGTTTTTTATTCCTCCAGATTACATATAAAGCAAAATTTACAATCAGCTATCTTTATTTGCCTTTAAAGATCTGATTTATATCTTTTTGATGTCAATGATAATTTTCCACTGGACTTTTAAACCGCGTTAGCCAAGGTTCAAAACCAAACATTTTTAAACTTCATTTTTGTTTAGCAGAATAAACAAAACCCCTCAGCTGAAGTCAGCGGGGACAAAGTGTTGAATGTCCTAGAAGCTTAGCGCTCAATATTACAACATCCAATATTAAAGGGTTTTCCTCCTTCTCCCCAAACATTTGGGTTTACACGAGGGAGGAAAATTCTGTGGGGAAAAACTCTTCAACGCAACCGCGTGGCTCTCATGGCAGGCTCGAGGAGAGAGCGCTGCGGGTACCGAATCCTGCGGAGCCACCGCGGCGCCGAGGAGCGCGCGCATTGCCTGGGCAGAGCCAAGAGGTACAGCGAGGCGGCCACGCGGGTGAAGGAGATCCTGCTGAGCGCCGTCAGCCCCGAGCAGTTCGTGCTGACCCTGCTGGAGGCAGAGCCGCCCCACGTGCTGGTCAGCCGGCCCAGCAAACCCTTCACCGAGGCCTCCATGATGATGTCCCTGACCAAGCTGGCGGACAAAGAGCTGGTGCACATGATCGGCTGGGCCAAGAAGATTCCCGGTGAGGAATTCAGGCTTGTTTTTGTTTGTTTCGGTCAATGGTTTTACCAGCACAGTGAGTGCATGGTATAGAAGTCAAGCTTTCTATCCTGCTAAGCAATGGAGAGTTTATTGCTCTCAGTAATTGACCTGGATGGTTTTTGATTTAGACACAATATAACCCGTAACTTGCTGTCTGGTCTTACTCAAATACTTGTTCATTTTGCTAACGTTCATTTTGTTAATGTTCAGTATTACGACATCCAATATTAGAGGGTTTTCTTCCTTCTCCCCAAAAATTTGGGTTTACACAAAGGAGGAAAATTCTGTGGGAAAAACTCTCTAGTGCAAGAGGTGGTGTTGTATGTAATTTCTACCTCAGCTATAAACACCTGATTAAGCTGATTTAGAAGGTTCATTTAACACCAAATTCTTTCCTTGAGTCCTGATAGAAGGTGTTTTTAGTAGTTAGTGAGAACTGAAAGGTGTCCAAGTCCTGGGTGTCTGCAATCAATTCATTTGACAGAGCTGCTACAGAAAAACATCAGTGGAGCACAGTATTGATTTCAGATTTATCATGTGCACTCCTTCAAAACAAAAATCAGTAAGGGTTCTTTTGGTTGTTGGCAACACCCAGGACATGCATTGCAGTACAGCTACCTGTGTCAGTGCCTGGAATGTCTTAAATGTCTCCATGGCATCATGGCAATGAACCATTCTCATAAACCAGAAATGGTGAGCATCTGCAGTTCCTTCTACATGAAGTACCCATGACTATACCAGGCAGAATAAAAACTAAAAGTAAACAAAAAGCGTGGAATAATTGGTGGACTCATAGCAGTATGGGGCTTGATCCTGAGCTTCAGATAGAGTGCAGTGCTGGGGGCTGGCACTCCATGGATCCTCTCCTGGATTTTGTGCTGAAGGATTCAGGCTGTGCTGGTGCGTGCCCTGCCCTTGTCGTGGTGTGCACTGTGAAGAGCTGCTGCTGCTGGAGAACACTCGTGGGAAACATGACAGGAACCCTTCCCTCCAGAAACACAGTGTGTGCACAGTGCAGGGAGCATCCTTGGAGGAGAATGTCTCATTTAATCCTTAAATTAGGAATTTAGTAATCAGGAAAGTGCATCCTATTTCAGGTCTGGGTGGAGTGGCTGATGTGCTTCTAGCTCCAGCTGTTGAGCACATCTCCCAGGGGCAGGGCACTCTCAGACACTGTGTTGGAGGGTCCAGGTGTGATGGTTTTGGGGTGTGCAGATTCCAGGCCAGCTGCTGAGCTACTGGGGAGGAGATGTTTGCACCCCAGAGTATCTCAAACCACGCTGGATGTCTGCAAAGTGATCATAGTTTTGCTGTTAATGTGGGATGTTTAAAAACTGAGAGCCCAAATCCTTTAGACTTATTTTTTGTGGCTTAAGGAACTGCAATAATGACTGTGAAATAACCAGCCACGAGGGGTTAAATGGTATCTATTGTTATAATTTCTTCTCTAATCATAAAAATGTGATTAAAAGGTGCCATTTCAGAGGACTCCACTTAGTTATGTTTATCTGGTAGGAAGTGAATTGTGAAGGAAAACCAGTCTTAGAAAATGACCTCGTTTTAACCAATACTTCACTGGGAAAAAAGCCCCAACCTTTTCCATTTTCTGATTATTATTAATTTCTATTTTTTAGCTCTGAGACTTTTTTTTTTAAACAAACCCACAAACCCAAACCTCCAGCCATTAAAGATTAATTATTTTTATTTTTGACAAGATCAATTTCCAAACCAACCTCAATTTTGGCACAGGTCACTTTTTGTTTATTTTCAACATATGTCAGAAATAAAAACTTTTTCTTGGCAGTAAGAGAACTGTATAAAGAAAACCCATTGAAGTAATCAAACCCCTTCAAAACAGTTCTTGGGAATGCTGACACTTTGTTGTCTCTGTTTGTTTTTTCTGATCACTCCTATTACAGAGAACAGAAATAAACAACATTTTAGAGCAATGCCAAAAATAGATGGGATGTTAAATATGTACCCAATTATAAATGACACAGCTGTATCACATGGCAGTTGGACTATTAATTTCAATGTGGACTGGTTTTTTTTCATTAAATAGCTGTGATGACTAAAGGTCAGGATATGGAATTTTATTTTTCAAAAACTCTTGCCTGAAGGTAATCATGCCCATCCCTGCCTGGTTCCTGGAGGTAATGTCTTTGGAAAAAATAGAGAGGTCTTGACTAATGGCCCAGTGAGCAGTAATTTGACTTTCTTAAAAGCTGAATATTTGCTTTTATGTACTCAGGTTAGAAATCCATTTTCATCTCAAAGTTATTGGATATTATTTTGACACTCACTGGAGGTGAAAAAAAAAATTCCTTATTGTGTTAACAGTAAACTTTTGCCTAAATAGGAAAAAAGCATGTTTATAATTTGTGGGTTTTTTCATGTTTAATATTTAATTACAGTCTTTTGGTATGAATTTTACTCTGTGGCTGTATTTTTGTTCTGGACTTTCAGCCTAATGGAGTATATTTTTTTTGTTGCTCTGTCAAATAGAAGCTGACATCTGGATTTTTTTCCTTCTGAATTCCAAGTATTTTAACTCTCAGTTGTCGGGCAGCAGAACACAGCTTCTGTAATTGCCTTTTGCTTTGCTGACCTAGTCTAAAAGAGTTTACATGGTTCCTTGCTGAACCTGTATTGCAAATCAATAAGATGCTGTCACAATATCGAAATTTGGATTCATTATGCAGCCCAGTGTGTTGCTGACCAGAGCAGTGTGTCTTTTCCTAGTTTTTACACATCCAGCACAAGTTTTTTTCTTCTGTCTTAGCAATTTATAATTAAATTATAAGAAATATAGCCCACAATCTAAAGGATGTGTACTATAACCAGAGAAAAATTATTAGCTTAATGTAGTATGGAAGAAATTAAATGGGGCTCCTGAGGCTGCAGTGAAAGCTGTGGTGGCTGTTTGCTGTCCTGCACCTTTGGAGCACGAGATGGTTAGGAAAAAGAGAATTAGAGTCTCTCTAACAGCTGTGCTCAATGGCCATAGCTCCTACTGCTGCCAGTGATAATGCAAATTTAGCAGATGACATCCATGATAAAAATGGATCTTCAAGAACCTGTAGATTGAGCCCTGGGACTTGGTCTGAAATCACTCAACTGAGAGAGTTTTTAAACCTGATAATTCCTTGTTAATGCTAGAGAAATCAGTACATGGCAGTGTAAATGTTTATTTAAATATACTCTGAAATGTCTTTGGGCTGTTGTTTCCCAGGAAACTGGCACTGTCAGTTTTTGTACTATTTCACACTTCTGTGACTATTTTCCTAAAAGCAGTTTTAAATGAGTGTGCATGGCAGTTAATCTGTTGTTGGCTGTGTGTTCTGTAGTAAATTCTGTGACAGTGGAACCCAGGAGGGAAGGTAGCACTCCTAGGCTCCTGTTTATCCTTCCTGTAAAACCAGAGGCAAGGCTGTACCAGCTTTGAAAAGCAGCACGTTCAGCAATGATAAAAGTGAGCTTTGCCCAGTTCATGTCAGCCCCTGGCTGTCACTGACTGTCTTTCAGCTGAGTCGTGTAATAAGATTAAAATGCATGAAGCATTTGTATAAATTACTGACAGAGAGATTCTTTGGCAGCCCAAACACCCTGTGTGTGTTTTAAGACCTCAGACAACCAGGAAGGACTTCAGGAAACCAGTCTGCCATGGCCAGGCTGTACCTGGATTTGTCACCAAGCAGTGTCAGAGATGCCAGCTCATCTGAACATGGAGCACCTTTGCCAAGGGCCCGAGCTGAAGAAGCTCAGCTTTGAAAACTGTGGCCTGATTTTTTTTTTTTTTGATCACTGAGCAGCTCTTCATCATATCTGTGTTTTCCTCCTTGACTGAACAGTCTGTTTTCCCACCCATGTTTTGATAATTTACACTTCTGATCTTTTGGTATGGAGTGTAGGAATTTTATTTCTCATATTTTTTCTTTTGACTCCTAGGCCTTTATTTTTTCCCCAGTCATCTCTTTTTTTTTTTTTTTTTTTCAGGGGAAGAGAAAAGGTGGGCTGTGACTGTCTCTGCCTTCTGGCTGTGCTGCAGTGTTATCTGAGGCCTTGCTAAAAGTTCTGGAGAGAAATGAATCATAGAATCACGAAATTAGTTGGGTTGGAAGAGACCTTAAAGATCACCTTCTTCCAACCCCCTGCCATGGGCAGGGGCACCTTCCCCTAGACCAGGCTGCTCAGAGCCCCATCCAGCCTGGCCCTGAACACTCCCAGGGATGGGGCATCCACAGCTTTTCTGGGCAATCTGTGCCAGGGCCTCACCCTCACAATATTTCTTTTAGCATCTCTTCTCCTTTAGGACAAGAACATAAAGCAGGTGACTCTGCAGTCATTTGAGTTTCACCAGCAGTATGGGACTAATTACACTAAAACACCACTCTGCTTTATTCCAAATATTTTGTAGGTGATGATAATTGCAAATATTTTGGTTCCTATTTGAAGTGGCAGCCTGCCACTTTGGATGTCAGTGCTCCCTTATCTTCACAACCTATAGTTCTTTCTGGTTTTTTTTTTGTTTCTCATATACTCATTTTTCTTTATTGAAACAGAACATTTAACAAGGTGATTTATTTTATGCTATTTGCATCACTTTAGGCTTCATTGATCTCAGCCTCTATGACCAAGTAAGGCTCTTGGAGAGCTGCTGGATGGAAGTTCTAATGATTGGTTTGATGTGGAGATCGATCGACCATCCTGGGAAACTGATTTTTGCACCAGACCTTGTATTAGACAGGTAAGAGGAATAAATTTCTTGAGAACACTTCATTATTACTGTGGTTGAAGGTGTGGAGGAGGATTAAACACGGCAGATGTTATTAAGACTTCCTCTAACAATATCATTTACTTGTGCTTGTAACAATCATGTCCTGAGGTTCCCCGTGCTTGCAGGGGTTAAGGAATGCTAAGCTGTAAAAGCATTGTTGAACTTGTAAATTCCTGAACTCCTGCAGCACTGACTATGAAGTTTCTCTGCATTTTCCCCATCTTTTGGTGGTTTTATTCCCTTTGTTCCAGGTCTCTAGATGCTGAAACTGTCGATACAGCAACACAAGGCACTACATTGTCCATTTGCACCTACATCCCTCATTAAAAAGATATAGTGTCAGGCAATATTTTAATTATTTTAAATGGGTTTCCTGCCTGTTTTGTTTCTGTCACTACAGCAGACTTTATAGTTAGCTGTAATAGTGAACATTGGAGCACTAGCTGAGAGGGATTTAAAGACCCCTAGCTTCCCTAGCTTGCTTTTGAATACTAAGGATATTTTTTCAAGGTACAGCAGGATGTTTTCAAATTTAAAGATTATTTCTCCATAGCATCATGTACCAGGAAGGAAGAATATGGATTAGTAAGGATGTTTTTTTACAAAACCTTAGAAGGATTTGACCTGAGCTTCACATTGGTAAAAAGTCAGGGAAGCAATCTACTCTCTTAGGTAGTTTTAAAATATCTTTTAGTCTTTTCAGCCTGGGAAAATTCAGATTTGCACCAGTTCTGTGACTTGCAATCAATAATTATCATTGTAGATACAGATAATTATCAGATAATAGGTTAATAAGATAGTAGGTTAATCAGATAATAGGTTAATAAGAAAAAAGAAAATTTATAAAAGAGAGGAAATATAAAATTCAGTGCAAGGACATGCTGCACTGTTCAGCGCAATGACCAGAAATTGATGGAAATGTACAATGCATTTAATTGCTCAGGAGTTAATATGTGCTGAATAGAGTAAGAACATTTGATGCATTTCTTCATTTCCTCAAGACATAGCAGAGTAGGAGCTTACAAGTATCTGGGCATGCTGTAATTTTATTCAGGACATCCTTATATGAAACTGGTCTGTAACTTGATTGGTTTTATCTTAGTTGGACTTAGAATCCCAGAATGGTTTGGGTTGGAAGAGACCTTAATAATCATCTCATTCCACCCCCCTGCCATGGGCAGGGACGTCTTCCTCCAGACCAGCTTGCTCAGAGCCCCATCCAACCTGGTCTTGAGCATTTCCAGGGATGGGGCAGCCACTTCTCTGGGCAACCTGTGCCAGGGTCTCAGCACCCTCACAGCCAAGAATTTCTTCCTAATCTCTAATCTAAACCTACTCTCTTTCCATTTGAAGCCATTCCCTCTTGTGCTGCCCCTCCAGGCCCTTGTCTAAAGTCCCTCTCCAGTTCTCTTGGAGCCCTTTTAGGCACTGGAAGGGGCTCTGAAGTCTTCCTGGAGCCTTCAGATACATTTCTTACATAATCTTTGCAGACATATATTTCTCTAGAACCTCTGTCCTTGTTTTGAATCTGGCAGCTGCCTGTCCTCCTTCAAAGCTTAATATTCTTCTTTGCTATGAGAAACACGGGAAACTGGGCAATAAAAAATACTTTTTGCAGGCAGAACCTGCTGCCCTAGGTGCTGTTACCTGCATGTTCCTCCCTCCAGCCTGAAGGCTCGGCACCTTTCTCTTGGGATCCAGTAAATTTCTTTTATTCTCCTGCACTGCTGTGCTTCAATCTGTTTTAAAAATGTTACAGAGAAAAAAAATCTCCCGTTACAAAGAGGATAAGAAGCCTCCCTTTGAACACTGTTGTTGTAGAGCTTAATCACTTTTTTAGTACAGTACATATAAAACAAAACTAACAAAAAAAACCAGGAACAGCAACTTCAGTAGTTTGAGATTTGCCACTGCTGAATTTTAAACAAATAAGAATGACTTGTTTGGGGTGTTTTTCAGATCTGAAAATAGGACCACTTCTCATATCCAAGATGGGGAAAGTTGTATTCTGTAAACACTTGCAAATATAAAAGTATCCAAACCACAAAACCCCAAATACCTTTCAATGCCTGCCCAAAAAAAGTGCTAGGAGATAGGGACAAGAGTTGTTTTATCCTTTAAAAATGTCTTGCTATTCCAAGCAACTTATTTTAGGAAGTCTTTCTTTTTTACCAGGTCCTGAGGCCTCCATTAGATACAAACATTGTTATTGGTTGTGGGTAACTCCTTATGAAACAAATCTGGAAAATTATTCAAGGTGGTACTGTGCCCTGCACTACAGGACTTCAAACTGATTATCCAGAATTATACAGAGGATACAGAAATATGATCACACTTATGGCCAATCCTGCTTGCAGTATAATGAGAAAATCAGTTTCTTATAAATGCTGACCTTTCACACCAGTGTAATTTTCAATTCAGATTTCATGATAGAGCCTTTTAAATTCTCCCAAAGATGAGATAAGGTAGGCCTTCTGCAGCCTTCATGCTTTGACTTTTATCTGAGTCAGTTCCTTAATTCTACTTTTTTGGTAACATGTTGAATGTGTTTCCATAGGGATGAGGGGAAATGTGTAGAGGGAATTTTGGAGATCTTTGATATGCTCCTGGCCATGACCTCGAGGTTCCGAGAGCTGAAACTGCAGCACAAGGAGTATCTGTGTGTCAAGGCAATGATCCTCCTCAATTCCAGTGAGTATGTGCCTGGCTCTAATACTCACCAAACTGCACCTTTCATTTTGAGGGTGGCCGGGAAATCAGTCTCAAAAAACCCAAAGTGTCAAATGATAAAAAACTGTTGGAAGAGAATAATAGGAAAGGACTTGTCTCTGATAGATTGTAAAGATTTTTGCTCAAGAAACTTCTAAGCTGTATAATTTGCTGTATTTAGGGACTATGTCCTGTTCTAAGAGCTGCATGAAAGACCCCAATTTCTGATAGCTTCTCACAAGGTGGGGCTCATGACTCAGGCTGTGGATCTGTCCTTTTGGATGGGAAATTTTGCTCCTATCTCTGTGGGTCCTGGTCATGTGTCAAGTTGCTGTACAGTCCTACAAACCTATTCTTAATTCTAGTAATTCTAGTAATACTAGTTACTCAACTGAGTGATGATTAATGGGGCTTAAATGTTCCTATTTAATGGTAATGAATTGGTAAGAAATGCTTGGAAGTACTCAACAGTTCTGCAGGATGTTTCAGGACAGGAGCTCTGCTTTGCAGCTTCTCACACTCGGTGTGGTTTTGTTAGTACAGGGTAGCCTGCAGTAAAAATTATTTTTTTTTCCCCAGAACATTTCATAGTCAATATTGGCCAAAAAAAATCCCACAACAAAATAGCAGCTAAGCTATTTGCATCTAGTGCTTTCAGCAAGAAGCTGCTGCATAATTCTTAGTCCAGTGCTGAAGGGGAGCAGTCCAGCTGCAATCCCACTTGTCTGCCCAAGTTGGGTTGGAGTTGATCTGCTGGAGGGTAGGAAGGCTCTGCAGAGGGATCTGGGCAGGCTGGATTGATGGGTCAGGAACAACAGCATGAGGTCCAACAGGACCAGGTGCTGGGTCCTGCACTTTGGCCACAAAAACCTCCTGCAGTGAGGCAGGCTGGGGGAACAGTGGTTGGAAAGCCATGATGATGATGACAAGAGGAAATGGTTTCAAGCTGCACCAGGAATGGTTTAGATTGGATATCAGGAGCAATTTCTTCACCAAAGGGGTGGTCAGGCATTGGAGCAGGTTACCCAGGCAAGTGGTGGAGTCACCATCCCTGGAGCGATTTAAAAGCTGTTGAAATGTGACACTTGGGGATGTGGTTTAATGATGGCCTTGGTAGTGCTGGATCAAAGATTGGACTTGACCTTAAAGGTTTTCCAGCCTAGATGGTTCTATGATTCTGTGGATACTACTATTTCAACAGACAACAAAAGCTGTTATTTTTCTGTACTTTCCTAAAATACCCACAAACAACAACAACAAAACAAACAAACAAAAACCCAGCCAGAAAACCCCAACCAAACTCCACATTCATCACCCATATTTTCTGCAAAGTTCATGTCTCAAAAGATCTGTCCATTCTCTTCTTCTACTCTCCTTTCTTGACAAAATTAATAATTTGCCCCTAATTTTCAAGGTGTCTGGACCTCTGTCCTTCCATAGGTATCTCTGGAGGGACTGTTGAGATTTTTTCTTTCCCTTGTCCCAGGTCTCTTCTGCTTTATCAATAACGTTATTGTGTGTTTCCAGACCTTTTTAGTGATGATTGATTTTTTTCCTTGTCTATACCCCCAAACCTCTTCTTTTTCCTTCCTTTTTTTTTTTAATTTTATTTTTGTGGGGGTTTTGTTGTTGTTGTGGGGCTTTTGTGTCAATTGTTTTAGTTTTGTTTTTTACTTTTTTGGTTTTTTGTTTGTTTTTGCTGACTTTCAAGGTTTCTCACTGCAGACATTTGCTGTATTATGACACCCTCAGTGATCTGTAGGGAGACCATGACCACCCGGGTCACTCTGAGCAGTGTCACTGACATGTTCTCCTTCCTCCCTATTATATACTCAGGGAAAAAAGGGTTTTTTTTAACAAGAAGGGTTTAGAACAAGCATAATATTATAGTTCATAATAATACAAAAACCAAGGTACAGGGGAAAAAAGCCCTGGAGAATGGAGAGCACATCATGACCTGACTGGAGGGTCTATGTGCAACAAGTCTTGGGAGAATTTGGAAGAACTTCTCACTTTGCAAATGATGGGACCATCAAATTCAAGCTTGATGTGGCATATGTGGCATAATTTGTACAGTCTTGAGGGGGGTATCAGGGCATGTATCTTCTCTAATTTTGTTGAAATATTACATATTAAAAAAATCTACAGTCGCACCTTTTTTTCTTCCTCACTAGCAGCAAATATTTCTTCCTCTTCTCTGGTTAGGCATGTTCCCCTTGTCAGCAGAGGAACCTGAAAGCAACAGGAAGCTGCACCACCTGCTCAACGTGGTCACAGAGGCTTTGGTGTGGGTTATTGCCAAGAGTGGGATCCCCTCACAGCAGCAGACCACTCGCCTGGCCAATTTGCTGATGCTCCTCTCCCACGTCAGACACGCCAGGTACGGTTTGCTGAGTGTGTGTAACACTTGTGTTATGTTACTGTTTGTTTATTACAGCAAAAAAAGAGGTGGCTGGGACTCCAGAGCTCTCCTGAGGGAATCCTGGTGCTGCTCTGCACCTCTGTCACTGTGAGGCTTTCCTTCCCAGCAGAACAAAGCTGGCACTCAAGGATGTGATGATATGAAAATGCTGTCTTAACTTTATTACATTAAATTATTCATTATGTGTCTGCCTGAAATGTTTAACAATAACAAAAATTGAACCTTTTAGATGGCCTTTCATCCAGCCATCAAAACTCTTCCATTCAAAATGAGAATCTCTTCCAAAACTGATCTGCAGTGTGGGCTTTGGTAGAGCAAAGTGGATTTTGGGGGCCATGTTTTTCCCACACCAAATTTGTTGTCTTTTACTTGGAGCCACAGAGTTTTTTACCAAATGGCTCATGCTGCAGCAATGTCAGGTTTCTGGTTTTTCCGTGGCAAGTGGCTCCAGTTCCTGGACCTCCCTGAGAGGTCCATCTCTGCTTGTGGTACAGCAGACTGAAATGTGGATCCTACAAAGAGAGGTTTTGATTTTCAATCTGTCATTTTAAATTATTACTCAGAGGCCAGCTGTTGACTAAGCTGTCTCATGGCTTGACTTTGGACTGTGTGTCCAGGGAAGATGCCCTGGGACCAGGCTGGAGCACACAAAGCAGAGCTGGGCACATCCATAGGGACGCTGAAAAGGGGATGGCCACCTTTGCAATAAACTTCCTGGGAGAGCAAAGGGCAGCAGCAGGGACCTGATGGTGCTGAAAAACAGCTTTTAACAGTCAGTTTGTGGACTGGGGTGAATTTGAGAGCTGACCTTGCAAAAGCTCCAGCACCAGCCAGAGCTGAACCTCTCTCATGGCTCTGATCTCTGCCATCACCTGGATTGTGCTCTGTGATGTGACTCCACATCACAGCTTTGCAGAAGCTGTTCTGGCATTTTGTGAACAAACATCACAAATCTTTGTGAAATTTTTATATTTTCTTATTAAGCCAGGAACCTCTATGCTGTGTCTCCCTCAGCCAAAGTCTGGAGGCTGCTTGTTGTGGCCTGCCTTCTTTAGGTTGCTTGGTGCTGGTCAGTCAATTAGACTTTGTTCTGAAAATATTTGAGAGCTGGGTGTGGGAGATGGGCTGCAATTTCTTATTGCCCATTAACATATAACTCTTGAATTGCAGCAGAACCTCATTTTTCTGGGAGCATTGTTCCCTTCCCAGCCCAACTCACCACCCCAGCTGTGTGCTGGCTGTCTGCTGCTAGTTCCACTGGGATAGATTTGGTGTTGAGCAAGCACCCTTAGATCTCAACCCCAAACCCCTGAGGGCATCTGGAGTATAAATATGTGTGGCTGCAATGGCAATAGCCATTTTTAGTCCAAACCATGACACAGCACTGAGTGTTCAAGCTAGCAAGGTGTCATTGTATGTTACTGCATAACAGAAGGATTATTTTAAAGTCTGCAGCCACCTGCAAGATCCTCTCACTGGACATGCAGAGAGTAAATTAAGTGCTTGAAATTATCTGGGTAATTAGGTCTTCCTACTCGGTCAGGTAGGAGAGGTAGGTAGTCTTTAGTAAACTGCAGATAGTAAATCCCCCTTTTGCATAAAGCTTCAGTATGGGACCTTTACAGCATCAAAGAGGTTTTCCTGTCATTTTAATAGGGTTGATACATCTGAATTATTTCCTGGAAGTGTTTGTATGGTGTAAAACAAAACCTGCTTCTCTAAATAGTAGAACATTCAGCCTTAAAGTATTGAGATGTTACTGTTGGTAGTGGTGAGTGATCTCAGGGACCACAGCAGCTAAATCCTCTTAAATCCAAATTTAAAAAAAGGACTCTATTGAAACCATGAGTGTGTTTTTCTTCTCTGCACTGTTGGAACCAGACTGCTGAGTTATTTTCTGTTCTCCTGCACAGTAACAAGGGAATGGAGCATCTCCTGAGCATGAAGTGTAAAAATGTGGTGCCAGTGTACGACTTGCTGCTGGAGATGCTGAATGCTCACACCCTCCGAGGGCAGAGGAAGTCCCTGGCCACACACCCTGAGTTTGGCCCACTGGAGCAAATGGAGCCTGGAGACAGCCTGAGGAATGGGGCACCCCAGTAATTGTGCAAGACCTGGAAATGAGAGGCTTTTTCAGAGCTATGGGGGAAAACAGAGCTGCTGTGATGGGGCTGCAGAAGTGTGACCACGCGTGAGTTCTCATCCCTTCTGGATTTGCACATCGGTGTCTCGGGAGAGGCTGCGCAGCGCTCACCTCTGTGTTTGACATTGCAACAGCTGCACTGCTGTAGTGCCTTTTCTGAGACTCTGCAAAAGCACCTTATGAAATCAAGCCTCAGAACAGCACAGTGGGACAGGGGATTGCTGCCTCTCCTTCTCAGAACTGAGGGGGAGAGGTAAAGGGACAGCTTTGAGAGCTTGGAGAGAGCATGTTGGTCTCTGCCTCCCAGAGCAAGACTTTTAAGAACTGACTGAACAATGTCCTCTTTCAGCAGGGGATGGTGTGAAATGTAGGACAGCATCATTTGGGACAGATGTTTACCTTTGTGTGCTGGTCCCTGGGGAATGCCTGCTCTGCAGCTGATCTAGATAAAGTGCCGAGATAGACAGCGTAAAGGAGCTTATTCTCAAATATGCAATGGCTGCAAGAGCCTTCATTTGAAGGCCATTTGAAATAGCTTCTAGGGTCAGTTCAGAGCCTTTACAGAAAGTTTAAATTGATCTTAAGTTTGTATTTTGTGAGCCTGTTCTTAACACTCACATTGTTATCTGCTTATAATTCTTCAGTGCTTTAAGCAATGACCAAATCGTCTGAATATCTCAGCCAATGCTGACCTTTGAAATGTGTTTTGTCTGTGAGATTATCATGTTGTTTTATATATTTATTAATGATGTTAAATCTATTCTAATAATTAGGTACAAGAAGTTGCTCTGTGAATATTAACTGTTTGTATTTGTATATGATCTGCTGATCAGGCCTTGTGAAACCAGCTAGAAAAAAAAAAATCTTCCCACCCCTTTGACTGGTGTGTGGAATTACGTCCTGCCCACCCAAAACCTCTTGCAGGGGGTGAGGCACTGGATAGGAACATGGATGGGGATCTGTTTTTGTCTGCTGCCCTGAGGTTTGCTGCTTGCTTGTTCTCAGCATGCATGGCACCTTGTGCTGTGGTCTTCATATCTTTATAGGAGCCCTCAAAGAGTGAGGATGGGGATAATGGTAAACGTAAAGACAATGTGAAGATGGGGATAATGTAAAGCACTGCTTTGCTTTGCAAGTGTGATGACTTGTTTGAATTACACTGAAGATGTAGTGGTTTAAACTTCCTTTTTGTGCTGATTTCTGCATGTGTTTAAGCTGCACTGAGTAAAAAAAAAAATCTGATTAAATGGCCTAGCTGATGACCTCAGAGATCAGCAGGGTGGCATCATTCATTCTGGTACCTGTCTCTCTACATGGAAACATTTAAATATAGCATATGCATGTTCTGGGCATTATGGTGAAATGAATTGGGATCACACCAAAAGTCTATTTTGAGCCCCTAAGTCTTTTGCATTAGGGACTTTGATTAGTATGCCATTTGCATATTTTGAATATTAGTCAAACCATTAATCTTGGTGGTTTTTTAAAGCCAAGGACAGTATTTTTTATAGGAGGTTTTCAGTGAGTTACACATCTATTGTCTGTTTTGATCTTGTACTAACTATACCAGATGCTGCTGCTGATCTAAATTTTTACTCTCTGCCTTTTTATTGTTTTTAAGAAACTGTAATATAGCTGTGTCCTTCTAAAGATGTGTAATATTTACAATGAAAAGAAAGGAAAAAAATGTGAGTACAGTCTGGAATTTATTGGTACTTTCATTTTGAGAGATGTTTTGCTGTGAAACAAACCTGTCTCAGTATTTCTTAGGCTTGATTGTGTTCTGGCCTCATTGCCTGTTGTGTTGCTCTTTCTCTGATTTTTCTTATCCTGTGTAATTTTTTGGTTTAATACAGTTTTTCAAAGAAATGTTTAAGTGATTTGTTTTGCTTTAAAAGTGCTAAATTTGTGTACAATCTTGGAACAAACCTTTTGAAGAGAAAATGGGAAAGACTGGGTATAAATAATGAAATTACCTTCTAGATGGAAATTTGCTGTGGATTGACTCTGTAAAAGGGATATGCTGCAGTTTTGTGCTACGTGATGGTGTTCATTCATGTTGCTGTTAGTACAGTGCAAGTAGGAAAATGATGTGATTTTAACCTACTTTTTGTCTTGTTGAACATGATTTTATTAAAAGTTACTAACGATGTTTCAAAATGGGTGAAAGTCATCAGCTGTGGAGTCTGGATTAATGTAGCTGTGTTCATACTGGGGTGAGGAGATGATGCTCATCTCCAACAGCACAGGGAGGTGTGTGGCACTGACTGAACGAGGCTGCCTGGCTCTCTTGAGAGAGATGTTGGGTTTGTCTCAGGTCTGGATCCCCCAGACTGCGTCAGATGCTGCATTCCTGGTGTGGACGTCCCTGTCCCCGCCAGCCTGGAGCAGAGCTGTGCCACTGTGCTTCCATAGGGATATTGGGGCTGTTCCAGTCTCAGTGTGGATGAGGGGAGTCTGCAGGACCTGCAGGGGCTCTGAGGAGGGGCTGTTTGATTGCTTTCCTTCACTTCTTGGCTGTGACTCAGCTTCTGCTGGGACCTGGCAGGGGGGCTGCTGCTGCCTGGAGAAATGGTGCTGCAGTTCTGCAGAGGTGAGCAAACCTGGCTCAGGCAAGGGGGACAATTGTCATGAGTTTAAAGAAAAAAAGGAAGGAAGGCCAAACTTTTTAACAGCATACATAAGGAAGACATGCTGAGCTTCCTCTCTCAAGTCTGGAACTGGAACCAGATGGTAAAACAATCTTGGCTGTTTTTCTTCTTTTCTGAAAAGAAATGTGGTTTCAGACAGGTGAAATGCTTTGTCTCCAGGAATATGAGACCTTTTCCACACCTCTGTCTTCCTTCATATTACCCATTTTTAGTGCTTTAATGTTTCCAGTCAGAGAGGAGAGTGTGGGGGAAAGATATGTAGATGTGTTGAAACATTCTCACTTGAGATAGTGCCCAACAGGGTAAGTGCTCCTATAAAACAGCAAACTGAGACAGGTTAGCAAACTAAACACTTGAAGATCTTTTTTTAAAATAAATATGCATATTTCCATAGTCATATTATGTTAATTCCTTGCTGACTAAATGATAGATCAATACAGGGATCATCACGGTGAAAGCAGAGCATCCTTTTAGGTGTTTAAAGTGCTGGAATTTTTAATTTTACTCTTGATGAGCTGGGGAGTATGAAAGATATTTGTTGTATTTGCATCATTACAGTGGTTTAGCAGAGCCTAAAAATGCAGTGAGGCCTGGAAAGTTGCCTGTTGATCCTGTTCAAGCTGTCACCAGTGATCTTCCTCTTCTGAGGTAGGAATTTTTGTCTTGTTTGGACTTTTATCAAAGAATCGTGGAATGGTTTGGGTTGGAAGGGGCCATCTCCCCTGGCATGGGCAGGGACACCTTCCTCCAGACCCGGTTGCTCAGAGCTCCATCCAGCCTGGCCTTGAAGATTTCCAGGAAAGGAGCATTCACAACTTCTTTGGATGATCTGTTTCACTGTCTTCACACCCTCACAGTGTCCTGTCACTCCATGCCCTTGTCAGAACTCCCTGTCCAGCTCTGTTGCAGCCCCTTCAGGTACTGGAATCTGCTCCAAGTCTCCCTGGAGAGCTCCCCTCCCAGCAAGGATTTCTACAGGGCCTGGCCAGGTGTCTCCAATCCACCCCACCATCCATTCCACCCCTCTCAGGAGGTCCTGGCTACAGACTGTGGGTGTGGGGGCTCACTGTGGAATAGTTTTGAACATGTCAACCATGTAGCAACTGCATTTTACCCTCTCATTTCTGTACTGTTGGGATGCAAACATAACTCCTCAGCTTCCTCTAAGTTTATCCCAGGCCATCTTTTCACACTTCCATCCAGACAGACGTAGAAGCCATGGAACACCTTTGCTATCTTCACCATCCATCTCAGAAAAAAAAATGGTTTGACATCACTTAGGCCCTATGAGATAATGGGTCAGCAAAGCAGGTAAGATGTGGTCGTCTGTTGTGCTGAACCAGTGCCCAAACCAACTCTAAAGAGACTGCTGCAAATGGGAGCATGAAAAACAAGTGGATTGCTACAATATGGAACTTAAGTATTATTTACATTAATTTTTCACAGTATTTTACTACTAAAGTGAAGTGTGGTGCCTTAAATGGCACTTTCATAGCTAAGGCTTAGTTTTATTTATGATCTCTGTATTATTTAACTCCGTCTTTACATTTAAGAGCCACCTACACCCCTCAGGTATTGCTGTTAGCAATTTTAAGTGCACAAAAAAGAGACTGCTTTGCTATAAAAACGCCAACATCTGCTGCTACTGCCTCAACAGACAAAGCCTTCTTCACTCATCACAGTGTCACAGAGTAGCTGGCATAGCCATTACCAGTGCTTACTGCACATCTCCTGTGCCTGTTTTTTTGTTCTGAGTCCTGTCATTTTGGTTTCAACATTTCACTCTGTGAGTTTGTACTGGAAACAGGTTCCTGAGTGAAACTGGTGCCTTTTAAAGCACTTGATGTATGTTATGGTAATGTGAAAACAACCCCACAATACCTCCCTTTCCCCCAGCTGTCTTTAGTTCTGTGGACTGATGGCATTTGTCTGCTGCTGTGTTTCATTGTTATGGATTGGTGTTGACTAATCATGAAATGTAAATATATTGCTTTTTGTTCATTTCTCTCCTGCAGCTGAGCTCAGCCTGGTCTCATGAGCATGTAATGTGTGCTCAGTGACTGAGGCACACCTCCCACCGTTTCAGGTTGTTCCAAGCCCCATCCAACCTGGCCTTGAACACTTCCAGGGATGGGGCAGCCCAGATTCTTTGCACAACTTATCCCAGCACCTCCCCCCCTCACAGCACCGAATTTCTTCCTAACACCTGATCTAAAGCTGTCCTTTGTCAGTTTAGAGCCACCACCCTTTGTCCTTCCACTACATCCCCTGGTAAGAAGCCCACCTGCAGCTCTCTAGCAGGCCCTTTTAGGTACCAGGAATTGCTCTAAAACCTCCCTGGAGCCTTCTCATTTCTACTGCCTGTGCTGGAGGGGGGTGGGTATAGCTGAAAACAGACCAAGGCCTCATCTCACTGCCAAAAAATAAGACTTCAATTCAAGACTAGTTTTGGCTTGGCTGGATTTCTCAATGCATGTGCACAAGCATAATGGGTTGCTCTCACTACTGCATCTGCCCTCTCTTTAAAATATTTTTTTAATCCTTCCCTGGACACTAACAACCCAATCCTAAGATGACACAAAGAAATTGTTGGGGATATAAAATGACTTGTTTAAAGCAGACTTCAGTGTCAGCCTACAGTGCAGTGATTATAATGAATTGGAAATAAAACTATTTAAAATAGCTTAAATCTTTTTGTTCCATACCTATTTCCCAGACATTGTTTTTTAGTGACATTTTGAGATAATTTCTTGAAAGCTCCTCTTTTTATATATTACATCAGCTCAACAATTTGATATAACTGTTCATAATGAAAGGAAATTGTAGGCTATGAAATTTTCCTTAGACCTTTTAACATTGTTCAATTTTTTCTCCTGCACAGGTTCTTTAATGGAAGAAGAACTGAATATCACGTCAGCAACTGCCTATTACTTCTTGGCAGAAAGGTCTGCATGGGCATTTGTGACAACCTGGCAATGAAATAATGGTTAGAGTTGGCTCACTTCTACAAAGGAAGAAACTTAAATGAGCTCCATCCTAAAGTAATTGCTTTGAAAATAGCAAATAATGGCTGTAGAGGGAGAGAGGACAGTGTGTGTGTCTGTGTGCAGCGAGGGATGAGGGGGATCCATCTCTGGGTACAGCCCCAGTGTGAGAGCTGTTGGTGCTGGAGCACAAATCTGACACCTCAACACAGCTTGATGTCCTGGAAATAAACCAGAGTGGTTTTGCCACCACGGCTGGGAAAAAGCTGCTGGTTTGGCCATTCTCTGAACAGGAGGACAAAGCAGTTTGCTTTGTAAAGCCCCCTGCCAAGGGGGGAATCAACACCCACCAGAGTGACAAGTGTAGAAAGGGTGGGAGAACTCTCACAGGCTAATCAGAGACCTTATTTTCTATGGGTAAGCACAGCAGAAAGTGGCTAATTCCTGAGTCACTTTCACAGCCACACACAAAAAGCTTTTGACCAAAGCCCTTACTACTGCACTGAGCTCTCCCCCACATGCATTTCCCCACCCCAGCACTCCCACTATAGAAAGTCAGTTCCAGAGTGGGAAATAGTTCAGCATTTCAAACTAGTAATAAGCATGAATTGGTTCAACTTTGTGTTCTTCCTCCAGGAAAGCAGTTGCAAAGGGAAGGATCTGTGCCACAGAACACAGGTCCCACTGCTGGATTTGTGATCTCTTGCTCTGACAAGCAAGGGAGTGGTTGTGCTTCTCCCAGCACCACTCCTTTAGGAGGCAAAGAAATCGACTCTAACAGGAGTGGAAGGGGCAGCACTGCTGGAATATGAAGCTGGTCCCCCCCCCACCCCAGACACACCCACAGTCCTGCAGACATTGGCAAAATTTTAATGACAGTACTCAAACTGTACAACAGAGGGGCAGTGGCAATGCTGACTGTACACAGTGTTTCTCCAGCCACTGCCCACACGCCAGTTTCATTTTAAAAACAAAGCTTATAAAAATGCACAATTCTCTCCCAAGGTACTGTACACTATTCAGCAGGTTAAAAACTGGAAAAAAACTTTCATTAAAAAAGTCATTGCACTATTTGTATACATCAGGGATAGTCTACATAATCATGTTCATCTAGAAAATATGTGCATTATAAACCATGTCCATGCAATGCAGCAATTCCTTATTTCAAAGGTGGTATAAAAAGACAACACAGCAGCCCTAACTACTAGAACACTTTATGTCAAACAAAACAAATGTGCATCATGATATTGAATGTGTTAGATGAATAAAACACAACAACAAAGATTCAAAAATATGCAATTCTTTTTTCCACCAAGTGACTACAGTACCAAAAGATACAAGTAACGTGAAGTGTGTGTGCAGAAATCATATTAAATGAAGTCCCTCTTCACCTGCTCGTTTGTCCTGTTCACCCAAGACAGATTGCTATGTTTAGGATTACTGTGATGTCATTTCTGCATCTAAGAACTCAGTATTCAAACACCTTGCTAGCTTAAGAGCACTGCCCCTATAAAATAGTGTATCTATTGCATCAAAGTATAAAGTGTGTTGCTTACAGTTTAAAAAAAAAAAATCTATAGAAAAAGTTTTGTTTCCCGTACAAAAACGCTGAAATTCTGTCAAGATATACATTTTGAGATGTGAAACTCATTGCTTGATTGATGCCAGAGCAGCATGGGAGAAAAAAGCACCACCCAAGAGTGTTTTGGTGTGAGTGCAGGCTGTCCTAGGTGGGGGGGGGCCCGTTGGTGTAGCGCAGCATGGGGTAGAAGGAGCGGGCAAAGTTGTTGGCCTGGGTGCAGCTGTAGTCTTCCTCAGAGGAGGGGATCATGCAAGCCAGGAGCAAAAGCAGCAGGAAGAACAACTGGAGAGGTAAAGCTGCTCTTAACACCCGGTAGAAGAAAGAGGGAGACCGAGGGTTTGCCTGCACAGGTTCTGGATGGCTTTCACTCCTGAAAAGGAGAAACAAAGAACAAGGCAGTTCAGGGTTTGAGTTAAACAAACTCTTGCATCTGTTTTCAGATGCAAACTTAACTTTTCCCAGGAGGCAAACAGACCATTCCAAATAGGTGTTGAAGCACAAAGGAAAGACATCATTCACACTGATGAGATTCTTCTTCTCTGCCCTGGCTTACTGAGATCTACCCTTTGAACAGGCCCCGGTGAACTGGGGGTTAAGTTCTCCCTTTGTCCTTCACGGTCTGTTTGTACCAAGTGGCTCTCAGGGCCAAGCTTATTTTTTCAGGCATGCTGGTGGAATTGAAGGAAGATTTAAACCTAAAATATCCCCCACTTGGCAGAAAAAATATTTTCTCAAGCCAGGGTTGCACATCACTGCAGAGGTCCTGGAGCAGGAGTGCTAAAGGAAACCATTCCCTAAGGAGCAGCCCAGAGCTGGTAGGTAGAGGGACTCTACAGGTAGGCAGAAATCACCTCCACCCATGTGTCAACCTACAAGGAACAGCTGCCCAGGTTTCTGCTGTTACATAGCTCATCTCTGCCATATTCACTATTTTTCAAGAGAGTAGGCATAAATAAAATATTACCTTGTGCTGCTGCCATTCCTGCCATCAGCAGTTCTCCTGAGGGCCATCTGTTGAGAGAAACAGCTTTTAGTATCTAGGTTTCAGAAACTACAAGGAATTTCTCTGAAAAGACAGCTGTAGACTTTAAGGTCTGATTGTAAATGCTGTAATAAGGTACATGGACCTAAAAGGTAAAATGATTATACCTGAGGAACTTCCACACTAAATATGTCAAAATACACTATATGCTGATAGCAAAATATTAGAAAAAAATACTTGCCTTCTTCACAGCAGGACTGGATTTCTCTTCTTCTGTATTATAGACTCCTGAGTCCAAGTCATCTGGAACTAGCAGGAATGTTTTGGTATCCTGAAAGACAACACCACCTTTCACTGCCTCTGTAGGTACACAGCCCATTGCCCCTTCACATGAGCATAACCAGTTCCCCAAAATAAAAAAATGTTTTACAGTGCCCAGCCTGAAGGAATTGCAATGGAATGGGTGCATACAGGAATTAACTTGAAAATATCTCTGACAGGCTTCAGGATAAGCAATCCATTGCTAAGACCTTCAACTCCTACACGTTCATTACACACTCCTAACCTGATACCTGGTTTGGATCACACTAATTCAGACTGGAAGGGACTTCAGGAAGTTCATCTAGTCCAACCTCCTTCCCAAAGACCTGCCCAAAAGCCTTACTCAGAGCTTTATGCTCTCTGCTCTTCAAACCCCTTGAGGACAGAGGCAGCACAACCCCTCTGTTATAATACTGTACTAGCCCTGGGGTGCTGAAGTTGTTCCTACAGCCAGAACTGTTCTTTTTTTCAGCTTATCAAGGTGGAAGTACTTAAGCTTTAAGTCAGGTTTTTTATAAATACCTTCACTGTTAATATGCTATTTCTTTTCAGTAAGGAAGATGCACAAACAAGTATTTAAATTCCAACTCACCAGATTCCCTTGTATTGTTTTTAAGTCACGAGAGACTTGTTCAATCAGCTGTTTCAGTTTCGTTCCAATTACATGGACCTTCTCCTCCTCTTCAATGTAATCACCATCTGATTTCAGCAGCAGGTAAGCAGTGAGCTCTTGGAGGGAGTTTACATTAAGCTGTTGCTCCAGCAGCTCTTTCTCCAGTTGCTGAGAATAAACAAAAAACAGCACAACAGACTGTTACCCTAAACTTTATGGGTGTTCTCCCAAAAGGAGGAACTCTGGAAGGCTTTAAAGAGCAACACAACCTGCCTGAGAATCCACAAGGCACAGGAATGGTTATTACAGCTACATAGGAAATGAAGTTCTCTTGAAGAGACTGGTTGTACCTGTTTGAACTAACATTCTAGCAGCAGGTAATTCATATAGAGAAGACATTAAATTTTGGAAATTGGAAGTCTTGCTCCAGCATAAAGACTGCTCATAAGTAACTTTATTATGGTGAGTAATCATGGAGAAGTGCATTGTAGATGCAATATCTTGGTCCATTTCAAAAACCACCCACACGCCTGAGTACAGCAGGTCTGAGGACAGGCTGCAGACACTGTGAGACAAACATCCTGCTCTTCAGTGTGTGCTGAGAGCTGAGGTGCTGCAGTTAAGACTACACTCACCATTAGCTCCTTCTGGCATTCCAGTATTGTATTGAGATCAGCATTGGGATCTGTGATTTGTGCTTCATTCCTCCGGCTTTCAGCACTTGCTAACCACAGGATTAGCTTTTGGCTCTGGTCGTGGAAATCCTAGAGAAACAAAAAGATTGGCACATAAGAGGAAAAACACATTTGCAGTGCCTTCACCTACAAACAAAATGCCCATCCCAGATTAGACAGAGCCACCACAAATTGACAATTAGTGAGGGTACAGAAACCTATGTAGTAAAAGGGCATTATCCACTTGAAAGGTATTTTTACCAAACTATTTCAATCCATCAGAGGCAACTTTATCAGGAAACAAAGTGTCTTGGATTGTGAGTGACCATTCCAGTGATGTGCAGGAATTATCCCTCTGCCCTCTCCTCAAGAGAATCCCAAAGTTTTCCCTTACAAGCTGGCATGTGGTATGCACCTGGCAGTGCAGTAAGGCTTGTTGTAAACCCTTCCTCCAGTTTTCCAGTGCACGATTTGCTTTCTCCCAGTGCAAGTTGACCTTCCGAAGCCTGTTCTGCAGCTCCTTGAACTCTGTGCTGTCTGCTTTCTGGAATTCTTTGCTGCTCAGGTTAGCAGAAAGCAACACTGCTTTGTAGCTGTCAAATGCTTTAAGCATGTCCTGGCAGAAAAAGAAGATTAGGAGTTTTTATGAATGATGGAAACCATGTTTATTTACAATAAAACCATACACTCGAAAGTATCACAGGTGTTGGGGAAGGATGTTTGAATCTGGTGGCTTTTCAATATTGCTAAGAAACATATTGAGATAGCTTTATGTTTGGGGTTTTTTTAAAGCCAAAACCTTCACTTTGAAGAAAATAAGTGTGACTGGGCTTGTGCTTCTCCCTAAGTCTACCTAACAGGCATTACGGCTTAATCCACATCTGCCTTTCAATTCCTCTGAGCCGTCTCTTTCCCTGACATTTGGACAAATACTCCCATTGATCATCACATGGCATTTTCTCCTAATTGATAGAGGTTTTGCCACCCCAGAATCCTAGAATAATGCTGACAGGGACATCTGGAAGTCTGTACTCTGTTCTCCTGTTTCACATAGGACCAACTTCAAACTCCAAGGAGTATAACTCAGGGCCTCATTAATTTAAATTTTCAGTATCTCACGGGATGGAGAATCTCTGGGCCCCTGGTCCCACACCAGACTGTGTTTGGAGGTTTGTTTTTTTCACAAACAGGATGGGACTGTTGGGGTACATTCCCTGAGCTTTTATTTGCAGCATCAGCCTCATTACACAGTTGAGACAACAGAAAGATGGCAAAGCTCACGTACAGCCAGCAGCAGCTAAAGACCTCTTTGCTACAGAACATTTAAAAAACTTTTAGTTAATAGTATGTTGTTAAAGCTTACAGAGAGTTGCTCTAGCCAATTACTAAAAGTACACATACAGCTGCTTCACACAATGCTTGCTTGTCTCATAAAAAGTCATTATAACTTTTTCTACTTTCAGACTTTCAGCTGCAGCTAGCTCTGAGTTTTCTCTGCTCTTTCTGTTTCTAAGGCCTGCTTTTCCCAGCTTTCTGAAAATCTTACCTTTACTATTTCCCACACCAGACCACCCCATTGTGAGAAATTATTTTTCTTCTCTCTGGTCTCAGTTTCTGTCAGCCCATTTCTCTGACTTCTCAAATTCCCCCCAGAAGGCAGTCCTGCCTGCTTTCCTCCTCTCCCTTAGAATTGGAGGGGGAATAATATGGAATTTGCAGTCATGGTCATACCATCAAACCACCTTCATGTTAAGGCTGACCCTGTATTTTTGAAGGTTTTTAAAAAAAATAATGCCAAACAATACCTTCCTTGTACCCTCTAGTTTACAGTTTGAATCAAGGGTACTCATCTTTTCCAAGCTGCTCTTGCAGTAGAGAAGTTAGAGCTGCAGGATGAATCCCACAAGCCACAAAGCTCAGATTGCTTTTCCCAGCAGCCTTTCTATCCAAGAGTGTCAATCTCAAGATCTGAGTTCCACTTGTAGAAAACTGCTGGTCTAAATTACTTTTTTTCACCCATCAAAGGATCCTGTCCCCCTTTCCTCCAGGCAATAAAGTTTCTTTTAATATCAGACAAAGCAAACAGACTTCGGAACACCAGTAAGCCACTCTGCAGGCCGACTGGCTTTATCCTTATCCCAGGCAATTGGGATGTCCTGACACCTCATGAAATTCACTTCTTAAAGCACACTGGCTCTTTTAACACCCCTCTAAAGCCAAACTGTCTGAAAATGGGATTTACAGCCAGCTGGACTCCTCTTAAGCAGATGCAGAAGAGAGAAGAAATGAAGCTCTGCTACTTGAGGAGGTCAGACACCCAACACTCAACTCACCCAACAGGCTGAAGGGAAGCACCTCCCTCCACTCTGGATGCACCATCAAACCTTTCCTAAGGCTTGGTGCCTAATCCAGACTGGCTGAAGGAGTCAGAGTTCATCTTACTGGAGTGCAGAGTCATTGTCCCTGGCCTAATAATTACTCCAGGACATGCAGGCTTAACCATACTCTCAGCATGCCTAGGAAATCCCTCCTCTGTCCTGCAGTGTCCTGTTTGTCAGCATCACCCCAAGAGTGACACCATACTGACCAGTAGCCTCAGGGTGACTCCACATGGGGCAGCTGGTGAGGGGTGAGAACACAGGGATTTTGCACTTCCACAGATTTTAGGAACACTTGCTCTCTAAGACTTCAACTTGAGGCATTTCATTGCCTGAGTTCCAGAGTCCCAGCACTTATATGTGCCCTGGTAACCTGCTGGCTCAGCTTGCAGAAACCACAGCTTTAGAGCAGACCTTTGTCAGTCTCCTGCTGGAACTACATCCCACCCTTAATGCAATTAAAAAAAAAAAGCAGCCTAGACTTTTCAGCCTGTAGACTTGGCTAATTTTCAATCTGCTTCTGGTTTGCACAGAGAAGAACGGCACGAGGAAAAGATGTCAACATCACTGTGCAAGAAAACAGAAAGGGAGAAGTGGAAAGGTTTTTACTTCTGCCTGCCAATCTCTGTATATGAAGACAGAAGCACCTTGCCTAAGACCCTCTTTAGCCCCCTTAGCTGAGAGCAGTTCAGCTCCCCTGTGGCACAGGAATTGCTATTGGCATCCATGCTGCCAAGGAGAACATGGTGATTAAAAAACATCAGCATCTTGAAATCCCTCTTCTCAGTAAGCCATAACTTACTTTCAATTTCTTGACCTTTTGTTCCAATGCCTGCATGCTGGTTGGAAGCTTCACCTTTTGCAGCTCTTCCAGCTCTTGCTCAGTTTTATCAAGCCAAGCAGAGATGTCACTGAGATCTGAGTCCAGCTGCTGCCACTGCTGCAATTTCTGTTTCATCCTAAGTTTATTTCTGAGATCTTGAGCTTGGATGAGCTCCCACCTATCAATAATGCCTGCAAAAACAAGGGGAAAAAAAACCCCAAAACATTTAAATCTTCAGTAAAGGAAGGAGTGTGTAAAACAGATGCAAGAAGTTTTGCAAGAAAATTATTTTCCATGCTACTTGAGATCAATTAACTGCTGTAATGTATGAGTGTCATTCAACACATCTTTTCTTGAGATTCTGCAGTGTCTAAATTTCATATTGCTGGTCAAGTTACCCACATAGCAATGCGACACAGAATTTTAATGACATTAATTGGAGATGTTTTAATTCACTTGGAAGAACAGACCAAAACTAAGGAGACAGAATTCAGTGAGCCCAGCTGCAATTTGGTGAACACCAAAATTCAGCACGGGACAAATGTGATCCAGCAGTTAGGACCTGAGTTTGTGTTTTATGTCTATGTGGAGCTGCTGGAGAGAGCCCAGAGGAAGCCACAAAGATGATGAAAGGACTGGAGCACATTTCCTGTAAAGACAGGCTGAGAGATTTGAGGCTGTTCAGCCTGGAGAAGAGAAGGCTCCAGGGAGACCTTATTGCGGCCTTTGAGTCGTAAAAGGGTCTACCAGAAAGCTGGAGAGGGACTTTTGACAAGGACAGGGAGTGACACCACAAGGGATAATGGCTTTAAACTGCTGGAGGGCTGGTTTAGATTAGAGATTAGGAAGAAATTCCCAGCTGTGAGGGTGGTGAGGCCCTGGCACAGGTTCCCCAGGGGAGCTGTGGCTGCCCCATCCCTGGGAGTGTTCAAGGCCAGGCTGGGTGGGGCTTCAAGCAAGCTGGTCTGGTGCAAGGTGTCTCTGCTCATGGGAGGGGGGTTGGATCTAGATAACTTTAAGGTCTCTTCCAACCCAAACCATTCTAATGACTCTTAATGATTGTTTCATCAATTCAGTGCTAAAGGACATGGAGATGCCACCTGTGTGATCACTGACACTTTCTGAAAGCACATCTAAATCATTCTCAGGTTATTCCTATTCATCCCACCTATGGGACACAACCCTGGACTATTTGTGAGACCAGAGAAACAAAGTAAGTGAGCTGGTGCATGTAGCTGCAGCCTTCTTTTTATCACATGATTTGCTTTTGTGACTGCAGTACAATGTACAACCTCAAGCACCTGAAACCAGGAATAAGGTCCTAAAAAGTCAAGAGAACCAGCTTGCTGGTCTGTCTGCATGAAAGGACCACTGTAAAGATACTGAAGAACAGAATGCATTACCAGCTTTGAACAAACGTTTCTGTAAATGGGAGCTGCAGCATCTTGTTATGTGGAGTACGAGTAACTCCACATAGCAATCTTATTTTACACAGAACCTTTGGTTTGAAATCTGATTAGAAGTCCCTGAAGTGTTCAGTATCAGATAAAAGTGAAATTGTTCCCATTTACTACAAGCAGCAAAGAGACAGAAGTATGCTATGAAAGAAAAATCTCAACTCTGGCAGAAAATGTGAAAGCTTTGAACAGCACCCATGGGTTGCACAGAACCAGATGAGAAGGGAGCTCAATGAAACTTTGAAATTTGGCAAAATACATTAAATTTTTTTTGTTCCCAAATATGCTGCCTTTGTGCCATCTCTGCTTTGTCTTCCCAGAGTCACAGGTCAAACACCACAGCCCCAAAGCCACTCCTAATGCTCTGTACCTGACTGCTTCTCTGTTGCTCCTATATTCACAAGTTCTTGGTCATCTTGGGGCTCCTCATCGCTCATGTTGGCAGATGGAATTTTCTCCTTGCTGCTGCTGCTGCTTGCAGAGCTGAGCTGCTTCACCTGGAATGACATTTTGGTGAGTGAACCCTGCAGGTTAACAGGATGTCAAAGGTCCACCCTAATCTGTGTTACTCTGGGGTGGCTGGGCTGCTGCATATCAGATTTAGCACTGGGCTTCTGCAGCTTTGCTACCAGTTTACACTGGCTCTCTGTGCCTTTCCAGTAAACAAACACACACCAAGGTGATGCCAATGACTGCAAGAGTGGACATAGCAAATTAATTCCTTTTGCACTACATGTACCAAACAATGTACAATTGCTGATGCTCTTTGTTGGATTGTGGGTCTTGGTAATGTTGACTCTAAGGCTCTGAGACTGGATTAATGATGACAAAAGCAGCCAGGTACCAGTACCACCCTGCCTGGAAGAGTGATGACAAGGAGTCCAGATCCACTGAGCCTGGCAGCTGCTGGTGAAGCCATGGCTGGCAAACAGCCACCAAGGCTGAGGCACCAATGGACAATAAGCCATTTTGGCACATTTTTCAGTGCCTAGAAGCAGATTAAATGGTGTGTTGCATATTAAGGCTCTTCAAATTTGTTTAGGAAAGGGAAATATGCCAGTAAGTATCCAGAGATTCACACCCTGTCCTTTGTGGGGGTTAAATTCTCCTAGACTTGTCCTGTGACAACAGAGGAAGTTCCTCCAGACCCTGACTGACCAGGACTCCAACCTGAGCCACCAGAAATAATGTTTAAGTTTGCATGAAGTGAAAATTCCCCACTTCAACTATTCTTTTCCTTGATGCTGGAGAACGGAAGAGGGTGAAGTTACACAGAACAACAAACACACTCTGTAGTACAGGTTCAGTGCCCTCAGAGCCTCCAACTCACATAGTCTGGTTTATAGGGAGTACTTGTCTCTGGCCCAGACAACACATTTCCAACCATCTCTGCCTGGTTATATCTGTGTTTCCTGCAGACTGGGCTACCCGGAGAATGCCAAGGACGAGCTTCTGAAACAGACTTTCCTGAAACAAATAAAACCAAAACCACACACCATGAATGCAAGATCCCATCTCCACAAGGAAGCTGTTGCTTTGTATTAAGTTAGAAAGCGCTTTGAATAAAATGGCATCAAGTTATGGCATAAAAATGACAGTTTTGCAGCTTTCCTTGCAAAGCATGCACATTTGCAAAACATCAACAGTGTTTCAAAGGTAATGAGATGAGAGCCATGCAGTTATGGGACATTCTGTTTTCTTCTGGAAAATGCTTGAATACAGGTTAGAGTATTCAAAAAAACCAAAAGACAAGGCTGCACCATGGTTTCGTAAAGTTTGCATCCCAACAATAACTATCATCCATCTGCAACATGTCAGAGGAACAAGTTAGACAAGTCCTGGTTTGGAGAATGTTTTTTCTGGATTTAACAGACAGGACACACATAGTTCTGTCATGCACAAACCACAAAAAAATACTCGCAGAGTTGGAGCTACTGCCTTCAGTAGTTATGCAACCAAAATTAGAAACAACCAAAAACTGATACTACCCAGAGCAAACCACCGAGAAAGAACCAAAAGACTTTGGATCAGTACAATGAAATGCATGTTAACCACCTTGGCATTTACCAGGCAAAATCTAAATGGTGTGTTCTTGACTGCTTTTAATGTCCATGTGGATACTGCAGCGTAAGAACACCATGACAGGATGAGACATGGTGTCCACACAAGGCAGGAAGTCAGACAATTACGTATGAGAGAGGTTGAGGAATATAGCGTGCAGCACAGGGAGATTGCCATGTTCAGACACATGCATTAGCAGGTGCCTACCAGAAGATGCTTTCAAAGTTTTTGTGGTCATTTTAAGATATGCCTCAGGGTTTTCAGTGATTTCTACATCTGAAAAAAGAATAATGTCATTTTCCTCACTATTCAGTATCTTCCAACTATTAAAAACAACTGAAACAATGAAGGACAGCAAAGACAAAGAACAAAGTGGTTGGTACCATTTTCAAACATTCTTAAACACTAAGGCTTCTAAAACCTTCTTATGTTTCTAGAAACAAAAGCCTGGTTTAGACAATACCATTTCCTTCATCTAAGAGATGAATCTGCTCACATCTATTCGTGGTACTTGAAAACCAACGAACAATGTGGGAGCAAGACTTCAATCCCCCTCCCTTCCCACACAGGGACATCCTCCAGCTGTTCATGTCAAACCAAACTGCTGGACATTGGTTCTCACCTGACAGAGCACTGTAATATGTTGCTTCTTCATCATCTTCATGAGAGGAAGAACCTCCCACGTCACCTGTGTGATCCCACTCAAGTGGGATGGAGTCAACGCTGACAGGGGTCTCACAGCCTGATCTCTCATGGCCCTGAGTTGGGGGCATAAGGTGGCAAAGGGACTGTGTTGATGAGGGCCCCTCGGTGATAGCTTTCTTATGCCAGGGATCATTCTGGATTTCTCTGGAGTCTTCTTGATCTGTCTCATTTTCAGAGTTGTCTTTTTCATCGTCCAATCCCTACAAGTAAGTAATAGTGCATATTAATAAGATTTACAAGAGATCTTAATGAGATAATGATTGAACCACACAGTACTACTGAAGACAGTTTTGTGGTCAGCTGCAGCAACCATGTGCCTAAAATTAAAGGGAGACATAATTTCTGCCTTCTTCCTCTTTTGCCAATACCAACCCTCACATCAGCAGCTACCTCTCCTCTTTCAAGGCATTCAACCACCACCACAGCATCTCTCCAGTTTGCAGAAGGAGTACCCAGTTCCAAATGGGCTTAGAAAGGTCAGTCAGGAAATTAAGCTCAGGCAGGAGCGAACAGCTACTTGCTCGTGTTACTTCCTTTACCTGGCTTTCTAACAGATGTTCTTTCTTTTTGAGGCCAAGCAAACTGAGAATCATCTGAAAGTTCCCAGGGAAAAGCAAAGTGCATGCTGTTCCCCATTCAGGGCTCTCACAACAAACTAGACACATGGAGTGGATAAACAAATACAGAAAGAGATAATTCTAAGCACACTAGTGATGGCAAGAAAAACAAAGTGATATTAAAAACACCAAAAGAGGTTTTGAAGCCTTCAAGCCACAACTACATAGTTCTGAACCTTATGAACAACCTCCATGCTATTATCCAGATTCTGCAGATGGAGAGGCATGAAAGAATTGGCAACAAAGACTTAGCAAGGCTTGGGACATCTATTGAAGAGCTCCTGAGCCCTTGGAGCTCAAACCACTCAGTCAAACTACTAAGAATAAGCAACTGCAATTCAAAAACCAAAGTAGGCATTGCAATTTAAACACCAAAATCTTGTCAAAGCATTGAAACAACTGCAGCTTCTTACAGGATCCCTTGAAGTCAGTCTTTGATGGAACCGGGCAACTCGCCCAAACACCTCCTGACAGTATCGATGAAGCTCTTCCAATTCATCTTCAATCAGGGTGGCATCCAAAGGCTCGCTCTTCTGAATCAACTGCTCCCCAAAAACAATTAGCTGATCAATCTTATTGGTGTTTAACATTATCTCCTGTTGGAAACCCTATTTGGAACATACAAGAAAAATAATTACTTCTCCATTGGCCCTTTCTAGCCCAAGGCTTCTCCCTGTTTTCTAGCTCACTGCAGTGAAAGACAAGCACAATTGACATTGTTGTCTAATTTAATTTGGCAAATATCTTTTTACTCAAGAGGCCCAAAGGTTTTATGAGCCGAATTACAGTTCTAAATGAAGTGGCATTTCCACCCATGTGTACATCACTATGGCTGCAGTGTCCTGAGCCTGCAGGGGATCATGATACAAGAATTCAGCTAATCAGAGATTATTATTCTGCTGGTACACACAATCTTTTTCTCAGTATCCAAGAAGTTTGTTTGGTTGCTTGGGTCTCCAGCCTACACAACAGTAAATCTACATCCCAAATCAGTAACAGTGCAGGGAGACAGAAGAAATGATCATATAATGTAGGAAAGAACTAGTATGTTCCTTAAAATCACTGCACATTCCTGATGTCTAATTTCTGTTGAAATTCCCAGCTACAAACATGAACTCTGAGGAGAGATTGTACTGCAATGCCAATTCAAAAAAGATTTGCACCAGAAAATAATGCCTGAATTTAGGAATGTAGCTCTTACTGTTGAGCAGCATCTGCTGCTTTCTAGGCCAGATACCACTGTCACTGACACGTGTTGTCAGGAGAAAATGGCAGGACAGAACTGAGCCTGAACACTGAATCTGAATTAAATAAGGCACAGCTTAATCTTGATTCAGACAATACGTCTTTAAAATTTACTGCTGTCTTCAAACAAATACAGTCCTACAGAGATGTGGTGACTATTGAGAAGTTACAGAAAAGGGATGATTCTGTCAGGCAAGGGCAGCCCAACAGGATCACTGGGCTATAGTAAACAACTGCTTCAGAAGGATACGTACATTTAACTGGCGCATTTTGTCATCAAAGTTACTTTTTGAGAAGTGTTCCACGTTTGTCAGCTGTAGGTCCATTTCTGTGAGCCAGACAAGGATGCTTTCCCTCGTCCCCTCAAACTCATCTCTCCGATTGGTGAAGTGCTGGATGGAAAAGAGGAGCCAGTGTTACATGACTTCAGCTACTAAAAGAGACAGGTCACAGGAGCTCTCAGAAATTAGTGTTTTATTTCAAAACTCCTGTTCACCTTAAAGGCCACCAGGACACAAACAGCAGCATGCCATGTATAAAACCTGTCCTCTTCCTGTAGGGATGCTAGAACAGTGCCCTGTACTAGTAAACTATTTGTACAAAAGAGGGAGTAAAATTTTAGCAGTTCAAGATGCTTCCATAAAATTACATTCTTGATTCCACACATTCATTCTCCCACATCATTATACCATCAAGAGTTACTTGGACTGAGTTTTAACATCTAATTCGTTCTAAACTTAAAACAGAGATAAACAAAGGAAGCAACCCCCATCTCTAATAAAAAGTAATAGAAACTGTGAGATTAAAATCAGTTTTTACTGATTTTACAATGGAGAGGCTGGATCATGTATGACCACGCCAGTGTAAAAAACGCACTGTTTGGCATGGCATGTCCCACAGAAGCTGCTAACAGACATGCAGCTTGCCTGTTCTCATGGGTGGATTTACTTTTCAGAAAGGGGATCATGTAACATCCCAAATATAACAATTCATAACTGCACAGATCAAACCCCACCACTGCTCTCACTGCCTCATCCACTGACTTTGGGGAGCTAACAGCTTTCCCTGTCAGTTGCTTGCAGCACTGCTATATTTAAAAGTCTGGCACAGCAGACTTCCCCCAGGGCACAGCACAGAGTATCTGCCCAGAGATCAGTTTAATTGATGAGCAGGATACTTCTTTGAAATACACTCCAACAACATTCCTCACCAGGCAGGCTGCACAGCAGGAGCTGCTTTCTATCACATCTCCATCTTTAATGCCTTGTTGATGAATCAGAACTTGGAGCTGAGTTGGAAACTCCAAACCATATCTGTACTTGGGGCCCTTTTGTCTCTCTGTCTCTTATCTATGGAAAGGTGCAAGTGCATGAACACATACACCCATTACAAGTGGGTAAGAGGAAAGTGTGATAGGACCAGTGAGTATTGCAACTGCCCTCTCAAAATTTGCACTCCTTCTTCCTCTATGCTTTTCTTCAGCTACCAAAAACCAATTTACCAAGGTGAGGTTTATGCCATGTACTCAATGATCCTTCCAGAGCTTCCCTGCTATGCCAGTATCTCAGGACAGAGAGAGTTGCTCTGATGTAGGCTTTGCTCATGGGTAATTCCAGCAGAACCCTGCTGTTGGAACCCTGGATGCTGAGAATTTTAACCTTTCTATGCTGAAAGGCACAGACCCACAAGAGAATACTACATTTGACCTGAGGCCGTGGAGGCGGCTTCCAAAATTGATTAACAGCACTGGGATTACGGGTGTGTAGTTTGATTAGAAGTAATATCACTAAGTAGAAAAAGTTTTAGTATATAGTAATACATATATAGAGCAAGATAGAAGTTTTAGAGTGGAGCTAGTCCTTCTTCTTCATGAGTCTCGGTAGTATTTTGTAATAGGACAGAAAAATCTGCATTGCGGACTTCGAGTGATTAGTTATTGAGTTAAAAGGAAAAATAATTTAGGTGTCATTTCTTAATTAGATAGTTTAGCCTTAAAAGACCTTATAAGGAAAGATAGTCAGCCGTTTTGTAGCTTGTTAGTAGAATGCTCACCACTTTTAATATAAATAAGAAATAATTAACATCTAAGTCTGAACACGAAATACCATCTCTAGCGCTTCAATCCCGACCTTAACAGAAGCAAAAAAATGAAGCCAAAAACCGGCACCCTGCGAGCGCTCCTCACTCCCTGACCCCACTGTGCACTACCTTGAGCCTCCTGAGAATGGAGGCCACTCGTTTCTGGAGGTTATCCCAGCGCTGGTTGCCCTCGTGCACCATCTGTTTGAGCTTGCTGGCCGAGTCGGTGCGGTTCTCGCGGGCCAGGCGCCGGTACTGCTTATTGATCAGCTCCAGCTGCGTCAGGCGCTCGTGGATCTGCCGCTGGAACGCCTGCAAGGCAAAGCGAGGAGCTCACTCCCTGGTAACAGTCAGGAGGTGGGTGTTATCCATCAAGAGAGATGGTGCCCTGCCCCTTAGAAACAGACCTTCCAACTGCAAAACTAAATCCAGATTTTACAGACCTGTATTTTAAACCATCTGCTCAAACTTAGCTCACTAGGAGAGGAAAGAAAAGAATAAACACCACACTACAAAAGTCTCTCGCCTATAAAAAGGAAGGCTTTAAACTTTTAAGTGTCTATTCAGAGTATTGTATTCTCCACACTAAAAAAAATTCTGGAAACAAACAGACATCTAGCAGCTGCACACTCACCAAATTATTTATGTTCCCTATACTACCAATGCCAAACCAGTGTTTTCCAGAGACTAAGGCATTTTGCACAGACAGTAAGTATTCAGCAGCCTGATGCTGAGGATAGAAAAGGCAGTTAAAAAATTCACCTCAAATTTCTTCAGCTCCTCTTTTGCATGTGTGTACAAGACCTCTGAAGAATTAGGCCTAGCTGCTGTATTTTCAGATGCTTTTAGCCAATCTTCAAAGCGAGAATAGTCATCCAAAAACCTCTGCCACAGACGCCAGGTTTCCTCGATTCTGAGAGCACAAAAACAGAAAGGTTTTATCACAAGCTAACTATCAACTCTGGATTCTTTTTTCTTCCTCAAAACTCAGCTTGTAGCAAAAGCGACAGCGTTTCTTCAAAATGCTGCCATAGGCTACTGTAAGGTAAGAATAGGAGACGTACTTCATTCGCCTTTCCATGGACATGGCACAGATGTTTCTCCACCGTCTGTCCAAGCTCCTGGTGGTTTGCTGGATGGAGTCACACTCTGTCTCATTAGCACACGCATCTGAGTCGTGCAGCAGGACTTCACAGATGTTAAACACGGACTCCACGCCCGCCGTGTGCTGCTCTATGTCCCTCTGCAGGTCCTGCCATCAGCAAAAGAACAGTGTCAGTGGGAGGAAACATACAGTGTCAGTGGAAGGAAACATGCATGGCTACATCCCACCCATGCCCTTTCAAAATGCTGCAGAGGATGGGGAAAGAGCAAATCCCATGTCAGGAAAAGCTGATGTAGCTTTAAAAAAGACTTGCGGGGTGAGCTGTGCAGATGACACAGGTCAGGAGAGAACCAACATGCAAAAAAAGGGCTGTCCACCTTTGGTGTCTCAGTCTAAACTCAGTCTTGTGATTAACAGTCTGGACAATTTTAATGTGCATTCAAAATCCAAATCTTATCTATACCATAAATAAATTTTTATTAATTTTGACAGCACAAGATGACTGTCTCATATCAGTTCACACTGAAAGGCTCATCAGAGAACTCCTAGTGCAGTATGTGCATTTTATTGACTGATCACAGGCTGCAGCAGGAAACAATACATAAGTACCTGCTGTTACACTACTTTTCTTAATCCCTCTTGTAGGGCTTCTCTTCTGACAGACTGTTTTAAATGGTCTGGCAAAGACCTTTTGTCTAATCTACACTACAGGTTTCTTTTCCAGAGCCTGCACCTCCTTCCACAATAGTCCGGCCTTTCATCCTGTACCCATCGCTACTCCTAATGTCAGTGTAATTGAAAGGCAGAAAAAAAAAGCCTAATCTAAATAGTTCTTATTGAAAAGGTAGATCTGTACTATGCTACCAACTTTAAATTTTAATAAAATCACAATGGCCACTACAATGCCATTTTCCAACACATTTCTGGCTTTTCTAATGAAGGATACAGAGACTTTTGCTTGAATAACACTAGAGCAACAAACACAAATGAGCATTTTCCTGACAAAAGTGAACTGGAGTTCCCATTAAATGGTATTTACTGATTTCAGTCAAGAGATGAAGCAGAACTGGTTTTGCTCTAGACTTCAAAAAAACCCCCAAACAAAATAAAACAAATAAACCCCTCCAAAATAGACACAGCTTGTAGTAAATACAAAATGAGCAGAAGGAAGATTTTTCCCAGAAGTCAACAAGTTGCAAAGAGTAGAGAATCACTCAGTGGCAGCTCTTAGTGGTTACATGGGTACCTGAATCAAGGGCTGAGCCATAAATGGTCAAAATATGGCTTATGGGATTTGTAGTAATGAACAGCTTTAAGGAACGTAGAAGTGAAATTCTTTACATGGATAAGACTGCTAGAAGGAGACCCAACAGAATTTTTTACAGGTTGCTAAGGATTCACTGCTATTTACTGAGCAAGATATGAGCATCAGTGTCTTTTCAACACAGGCTTCACAGCTGGGAGCAGGCTCTGCCTCACTACTGGTACCTGGAGAGTGTCTTCTGAATTCACTAAATTCTACTGGATTTACAGGTGTTATTAGTGAAAATGAGAATTCTGATCACAGATTACAAATTAATTCTAACTTGTACTATGGTAATGTTGCTGACATGATCTCATTACTTCAAGCCATGCCTGGGTTCATGGAAGAGCCTGGACAGAATCCTTGCTGTTTTCCAAATGACCTGACTGCATTAAGTGAGACAAACATAACAAACTAAGGGAGAGGCTGAGGAACATACATGGAACCTCAAGAGGTACCATTCCCTCAACTCTGCACCGCATTGCCCAGAGAGCTTTAACAGACTACACACTGCTAGATTTTTGCATTAGTGAAACACCTTTGCAATCTTAAAATTAATATTATTCATGTTGTAATCCTTCAATTGAAGAAACATGCCATAAAACACCTCTGTGCATACACAAGGCTTTTAAATTTCATTATTCAAGACTGCACAGGTAAAGCTTTTCCAGTCATGGATGTCAAATAAAAGAAGCCTGTAGGGCATATTTCTCACCACTGCTCTGCTCTTGCTGAAATAATTGTTCAGCTAAAACCAGGAAAGATCTTTTTACTTGTCTCATTGAGACAAATGTTTCACTAATTCAGAAAAAAAGCAGCTTTTCTTTTTACTGTGGTCTTTTTAGTCAGCATAGTCTTCTCATACTCAGCCTGCTAAAAAGCTACTGTAGACAGAGTCTAGAGGTGCCTAGAGGTCTGTATTTAAAACAGCATCCAAAAAAATTAAGCAGTTAGTAGCTCTGAGCAGCAAATGATGGCTCTTATAGCCAGCTGAAGCTTAAATGCTCATAATAAAAATCAATTAGTTTGGACACAATTCCTTTGTGCTCCATGCTCTGCTCTGCCTGGCAATTTATCACAGCCTTTGAGAATGCAAAAGGTTTGAATGAGAAGAAAATATTTCTTTATTGTTTACATGACCATTCACAATGCAGATGAAACCATGAGAGGTGCTGGGCCAAGGTTTCTGGTGTTTGACCAGCTCCTGCAGTGCAGTCAGTGGGAGCCACCTACAATCCTGTCACAGAGGAGCTGGCCCTTCCTGTGACATTTGGGACATGAGTACAAGGACAGCCATACCAACCAGCAGAGAACAGAGTCCCCAGGTCTGGGTCACCCAGGGATCCTTAGACACAAAAGCAGAAGCCAGAGAGAAAAGATAGAAAGGATGGGAAGGATACCAATGATAGAAAGGATGGGAAGGATACCAATAAGTGTTCCCAAAGGTAGATGCCATAAAGCTTCCAAGCCTCCAAACTTGACAGACTTATTCTTCATCTTTAGTTTTTGGTCAAGTACTGCTGTTTAACACAAAGGCCAGATGACAGCCAAGCACTTAGAACCTGGCCAGACTTACAGCACAGCCCTGAGCAAAGGATGACTCCACCAGCAAGTCTGCGCTTTAGAGAACAGACCAGAAAGTCCACCAGAAAGTCTGTGCTTTTCCTTGCCTGGCTGCTGGATAGACAAAATTTACTGCAGGACTATCCAACTCCTCTCCTAAGATCCCCTGGTAAGCCACTGCCTTGGATAAATGCCCACAAACACCCAGCAGTGCAAGGTTGGTTCACACTTGTTGTCTCAGCAGGATTCACGTGCCAGCTGCCCCAGCCCTGAGGGATCTTCAGAGCCTGCTTCTGATCAAACCTCAGCCAGAGGTGTGTCTGCACAAATCCACCTTCCAAAGCCCAAGCATCCTGCTCTGCCAAGCTTGCTCTGCTTTCTGCAAGGAACGGACAAGAACTGGAGCCAGTGAGGGAAACGCATCAAATCCCATCTCTTTGCAGAGAGCAGCATTCACGCCTTGTCAGTCGAAGTCATCCTCATGTACTCTGCCCACTGTCTGTGCCCTGCCTAGTCCTCAGGAAGTCTGCTGTACTGAACTGAGCAAATTTGCTTTTGTTTGTATTTTGCATGTTTTCCTTGGGTGAAGGGGGGAAGAGAGATGTGGGGGTAATTCAACACATTACTGAAATAACTGCAAGCAAATAAAAATTTTCCATGTAATGCACCTTGGCAGGAACACGCCATGCAAAACAAACAGTCAGAAGGGCTCGCTAAAGAAAAGAAACAGGTGATTTTATACCAGGACCAATCAGCAGCATTTTAGCTCATTTACTCTGGCTGCTGCTATTTCCCACCTGCTGTTCTGCCAGTCTCTTCTGGATTTCTTGGTCATCACAGATGTCATAAACAACAGGCTTGGAAAGCTCAGACTCAATCCGGGCCAACCAGGTGCGAAGGTTACTCATGTTTTTGTCCAATAGTTGTATAAAAGCAAATGTTTCCTTCAGTTTCTTCACCCTAAGTAAACCAGGAAGAACATTTTGTTACAAAGATGGTCAATCAGTGGAAAAGATGTTGGCAGGAGGTGATGACAGGCATGGCTCTATGAAGCCACGTCACATCAAGCTGCTGCCTGTAAATCAGAGCCATGTTTTAGTCAGAACCTACCTAAATTGGCTCAGCAGGCCCCTGCTCTACAGCTGCAAGCAGGACTTGGGTGAAGGCTTTAATTAAACTGTATAAGCAAGGTGAATTGTCATCTGCTAGGGAGCACTGGACATTCATCTAAGTGGAAATTTGTACCATAATTTGTCACAGTTAAACTAAAATGGGTATCTTCGGTTTGATTCTCCTGCTGTGAATTTTGCTCGGTGTCATCTTCAGCAACCAACAGGCTCACACTAATCAACGAGGTACCACTCTGTCAGGAGAGGCAGAATCTGCACAAACCACCAGTCCAACACCCTGGCAAAATCACAGAATCACAGAATGGTTTGGGTTGGAAGGGCCTGAAAGATCCCCTTGTCCAAGCCATGGGCAGGGACACCTCCCACTATTCCAGGTTGCTCCAAGCCCCATCCAACCCAGCTCTGAACATTTCCAGGGATGGGGCATGCACAGCTTCTCCAGGCAACCTGTGCTAGGGCCTCAGCACCCTCTGGATGCTGACAGGAGAGGAGGCCTGAACAACAGCTACTACAGAACTTGTAGCACCACATTAAAGCTCATCTAAACACCACACAAACATGCAGAGATATGCCAGACTCTCCTGACGTGAAAAATTTTAAAAACCGATACTGATGGGGGAGAATATCAAATGGCCAAGGAGACTTGTGCAGTGGACAAGCAAATAAACCATTGAGACCGTTTATTTTTCTTACAGCTATTTGTAGCACAGCTCTCAGACAAACTTTTTTTTACTTCCAGCCTTAGCAGCATATTGTCATGTCAAACCCCCATATCAGCCCCTCAAATTACCCAAGTAGTACGCCTTTATATTTTGGCAAATTTCTCTCCATGTGTTGGAGGAATATCTGGTGAACTACCTCAGTGGCCTCAAATTTTTCTTAAAATTCTCATTTATTGCTATTCCCAACAGAAATTAGTAAAAAGGCAACACCAGAGTGACACTTATCTCTTCAGGCTTATTTTAGAGCTTGGTAATTAATGTAGAAAAAAAAAAAAGAAAATCATGATTTGTGTCAGACCTGTCTTAAACATCCATATCACAAGATGAGATGAACTGTATCAAAAAGCACGTATTTCTCCCCATGAACTGCAATGGTCTACCCTGCAGTACTATAAATATCAACACTGCAGACTCTAAAGTCAGATGAAATCATTCCACCCATGTCCTAGGGAGAGCCCATTTCCTAGCCAGCATTGCTTCCCTGAGCTGGTCTTCTGATCTCTAGCTATGTTCTTGTGCCTTAGGATCAATTTTTGAATCTTGCATGTGATTTCTAAAATGCAAACTTACAAATTAAACCTTTAGCTACTGCCTAGTCCAACAACTATCAAGATGAGCTTCAATTATTTAAGTCAAGTGCAGCACAAAAAGTTAAGTCTGTATTGTGAGAAGGCTGAAACATTTCCCATTCATCAGCCACAGAGGCTGGGAACTGTCACCATATAAACAAAACCAGCAGTGGGACTGCAAGGACAGCTTGTACAAGGGGTTCACTGCATGTCCCCAAATGCAAGGGACTGTTGAAGGCTCTGAGTTGAGCCCTGATGTACTTGGCAACACAGGTCTCGAGCAAGCTGGGACTGGGGAAGGGTGAGGGATGTGATCTCATGCAATGCAGGCAGGGACAGATTGCTCCAAGGCAGAAGTGCCCACACAGGGCACCTGGGCAGTTTCCTGGCCCACTGTCCTGCCTGCTGCCAAACTATCCTGACAAGTTTTAGAGAAGAGTGGTCCAAACTGTCTGTAACGAATGGCTTTTGCAACTGCCTGATGATACAGAATGACAGAAGATATGCCACCCTGTAAGCAACAACTGATCTTATTAACAACCTTAAGGTAATCAAAGAGGATACACATGTCAGCTAGACACTTGATTTAAGGTAAAGCATTTATGGAGGAGATATGGGAATGATCCTGCTGGATTTCAGTCCTACTGTTTACAGAGTAAGGCCAGAAAATTCAGGGTCTCATATGGATTAGCAGCATGGAAAGCCTTCTCCACCTCTTGTCCCAAAAGCACCAGGCAGTACTTTCAGTTGTTTTACAAGGAGGGTGAGAAGAACACAGTCCTACACTGAAGCTCTTGGCAGATACTTAGCAACTCTGCACTCTCCAAAAGTAAAATCAGTATTGTCTGACTGATGTAAGCCTGCAAGCCAGCCTGAAGGATTTGGCCCAAGTCCATGGTCCACCTTGTTCCTGCCTTGCACCCACAAAGCTGCTGACACTGGTGCAAAGCACCTGCCTCTGCCCCTTTACACAGACTCTGTCTTCCACTGCTGCAGCTGATTGAGAGGAAATCAGGGGATGACAAAAGCATTTAGCTGCTCTTGCTTTTCTTAACAAGTTTTTTTTTCAGAACTCTGGTCCCAAGTTCAACCCTGTCTGCAGACAGCATCTGACTCCCAAGCAAACAGCTGCCATATAAATCCTGCTGCTTTTGATTTTGCTTATATTAAGTGGTACTCAATGAACATGTCATTGCACCATTTTCATTTGTGCTGTCATGGGCTGGCAGTTATTTTTCCCAGGAGAGCTAATTCTTCCTCTGCCCTGTTCCCATCAGTGAATTTGGAACTGGCTCAGCAGGGCCAGTGACTCCCAAGGCATGTGGCCCTCCAAAGGCAGGTGACTCAGGAACCCTCTTCCCTGGAGAGATGGACAATACAGGCTCTGTGCTGAGAACAGAATGGAAGAGTCTGAGCTAAACATCTACACTGTAGCATTATTAACTCTGCATGACTTCAGGGCAGTCAGGAGGAAAGCAAGGCTTGATCTCTGCCCTGTCCCTGACTGTATTCTGTGGCAATTCACTTCCTGCATATCCTGTGATGCTTCCCACAATTGCTCTGGAGATGTGCACATGTAGGGACCATCTGATGGCACAGCTGACCTGCTGAGACCACAGCTTACTGTGCTGCTCAGGATCATCTCTGCCTCCCTGGGCTCCCTTCTCTGCCTCTATCCACCTGCTTCACATCCCTAAGCTGCATTACAAAAAAATTCACAGGGTGCTAAACATCTTTCTTCAGTCTGCATCATGGATAGATGAACACAGCCAAGGAAGTCCAAAGCAAAACCAAAGGATATTAGACTATAAATAAATTTATTTATGACTGAAAGTACATTTGATAAATTTAAAAAGCAACAGTTTTAAAATCCAAGTGTGGCTTTTTGCACCACCACTCCAATATTATTTTGGCTTAGAAATCACTCTGATTTTCAAGTTATGAATGTCACCATGAGGATCTTTATCTTCTAGTGTTACCAGAAGCAACAGTCTCAAAGACAGCATAGTTGTGGAACTGAGAGCTTGTATTTACTTTCTAGCAATTGCCATTAGAAACACCATTGCAATTAAGTAATTTAATCTGTTATTTATTCTCAATAGAATCTGGCGTTTGCCAGTCATTTAAACACCCTCAATACCCTAAGCCATTCATCTCAAACTTGAGCTAAGCAGCCAAAGAAGAACAAAAACCTAAGTTCACACTAATGCAGTGCATAAACGGGAAGGCAGCCTTGTCCAGACATTCACATGGGCTGATCTGCTCCTGTCATCCTCAGCTTGCACAGAAATCACAGGTAACTGCCATTTCCCTGGCTACAGCTCAAAGAAAAGAGTGAAACAGACTAATTAATTGCATCAACAAAAGTCTTCATTTGCAACCACCATTCTCAGATGCATATCTGCACTCTGAAAATATTCTTACAAATCACCTGATCTTTGCAGGAAATAAACTTCATTAACTCTTTTGAGATGTATCCTGACCATTTCTGGGGAAACACAGCCCTTCTGGAAGCTGGGTGGGAGTGCACAGTGCAAGTCTCCAAGCCTGGGGGCAAAAGCTTCCTGCCAGATCCAGGTATCAATCACCCAACACACAGCAAATTAACAGCACTAAAAGTTCAAGGGCAGCAAAGAAAACCAGCTTCTTCCAGAGGGTGGAAGGTGCCACCACTGCTGATTGAGTTCTTCCTCTATGAAGAGTCATTCTCAAATTAATTGAGATTGGTCAAACAGGAAAAGCACCCTGTTTACAAGAAAAACTCCTACTTATCCATTGTTCACTTCCCACTGAGAACTCACCTGCCACAATTCAACATGCCTCCACAAAAAAAAAAAAAAGCAATAAAACAAAAAAAAANAGAAAAAGCGACTCCGTGCACGTCTTGAGGAGGAGGAGGAGGGGCTGAAATGGCCCTGCCAGCTGACAGGATTGTTTACCAGCGGCAAAGCAAATGAGATGCACAGCCCAGGAAACCTTTGTTCAGTGAGTCGAGCGTAACCGTGTGAGGGACAAAAGACGCGCTTTGGAGAGGTGATGCCAAAGGCAAATCTTAGGCCTTTCTCATGGAAGGCGAGGCCGTTCTCGGTCCGTGCCGGGGCCGTGCCAGCCGCCCCGTGCCCCGGGCTGTGTGCGCGCAGGGAGAAGCGCAGGAGGCTTTGGAGGAGAGGCTTTTCTCGCGTCTCCCCGCCGGCGAGCCCAAAGATTATTGTCAAGGCTCTCCACCGCCTCGGGTGCCAGCCCCAAACACGGCTGATCGCAAGCCAGAGGCCCGTGAGCGCTATTCCTGCTGCTAACGTGCCGCACTTCCCACTCACCCGCTGGCCCAAGGCGAGCTGCAGCGGGGCGCTGGCGCATCCACCGCTCCCCGCCCGCGGCCGCCGGGTCCCGCTGCTCCGCCAGAACCCACCGGCACCGCGCACCCACACGGCACTTACGGTTCGCACGGGAAAACCATTCCTCAGCCTGCAAATCCCAAGCTGCAAGGGGGGACCGTCTGTGCGACCAGGCAGGCATGGCAGAGGAAACCCCTCCTCCACAGATGCCCTATTTATTCGCCGCTTTAGCATCCCGGCTGTGGGGGGGAGGCTCGCCCGTCCTCCTCCTCCCCGACCCCGAGCTGGGGAGACACCGGAGCTCTCTCTCTCTCTCTCCCCCCTGCTTTAACCCTTACGTTGGGATTTTACCTGGCGAACGGCCGCATCCCTCCTCAGAACAAAACCACCAGAGCTTTATTCTGACACGAGAGAATTATTAGCACGGGAGGAAGAGCACGCCGGGCGGCTGCCCGCGGCTGGCAACAAAAAGGTTGCGGGTTGGAGCCTCCGGCACCGAGAAAGGTGGATGCGGTGCTCATTTCTTGGGAGAAAGAGGGATTGGAGCTTCAGACCCGGATGATTTGCAGCAGAGTCAGTCTGAAGCAAACCCAAAAAAACGAGCAGACGTACATCCACGCACAGGCACCACGCACAAAGATGTATCCTTACTTCCCCTGCGTTCTGCTTTCTCGCCTTTACCATTATATCCCAGGTATTTAAGTACGAATTAAATCTCCCACACACTAACCTGTCCTCTCTTTAACCTTCCAGACCAGGCAGAAGGCCTCCACTGCAAATAGCCTGTTATGCCAGAGGGCAAAATAACCCCTAATCTTCATTTATGATATCATTCATTTGTGGAAAAACACACTGTCATGATTTCTGTGTGTTATGACTGCCAGAGATCACGGGGTGGGAAAAAAAAGGCGGAAGTCGGAGAACCTTGGGTTACAAGTCACTCCCCACCCAGCCAGGATCATAAAAAAAAATAAAGAAGTTGTGATAATCCCACCAAAAATGCAAAGAATGATTTGGAAATCAAAGGTTTTTCAGTATTCAGGTAATTTTCCACAGACCTGTACTGACTTGCTGATGGCTCACATGGCAGAACACACAGTGTCTGTGAAGACACAGCACACTGTGAGAGGCTCTGGACATTTGCATAGGTAAATCATGCCCAGTCACCTCCAAAGTTTATTGTCCAGAGTGGTTCAAAACCACATTTGAAATGGTTGACCTGAGTAAATGGGGAAATAACCCCCAGCTTTGCAGGCAGACACTGGGAGTGAAGATGGTGTGCATAAGACAAGGACTCCCCTTGCACTGCCAGCTCCTCCTGCTCACTGCACACATTGCATAACCAAAATAAGCCCAACCATCATGCCTGAGACAATAATGAATTCTGTCACAGCTTTTACACTGAAGAGAAGTGTAATCCTCAAAGGACAAAGAGAACATGGAAAGAAAGCAATCACTTTGTGAGTGAGATTTTAACCATCCACATATTTTGTATACCAAAAAAACCCAAACCCAAGAATGCGATTTTACAGTGGTACTGCCACAAACCAGCACAATTCTGCTGGACATTGCTGTCTTGTTTACCTGGGGAGGCCTCCCTGCAGCATATTTTGCTTCCCTTGCCATGCAATATTGATCTGCAGCAATTTAAAAAGACCTTTGAACCCAGAGTGCACCCACACTGATTGTGGGCTGCCACAGGGTAGGACAGCACACCAACACATGGTGCCTGATTGTCTGCCCTGCCAAAGGGTAACCAACGTGGTGGAAAATAAATAGAGACCAGCTGAAGGGTGTGCTGTGAACTCACTTGCTCCCCAAACCCATAATCTGGGGCCTGCTGCTGCTGGAGCAACTTTTGGGGCAGCCCAGCCACAGTGAGGTACAAGGGAGGAGAGGGAATTGTCAGCTCACTGAACTCCCCATAAAGCCTCCTTGGAACCCCAGCACAGCACAAGGTGATGTCACTGGAGAGCTTCAACTCCTTGCCATTTTCTTTTTTTGCAACCTGAGAAGTTTCAGTCTGTTTGGGAATTTCATTCTCCCCCAGGGTATGCAGGAAATGAGCTGAAAACACCTTGAATTTTCCAAGTTCTATTAAGGAAGGTAAGGGCTGACTTGAGTGTGGCAGTTTAAGATTTCTGGACAATGCAATGATGCTGGCAGCTTGCAAACACAGGGTAAAGTAAAGACCCAGTTGCCAAGGATAGTTGCATTTAAAAGAATGAGAAGGCACATTTGACCTTGCTTGCTTCCCTGAATTTTCATGCCTGCTTTAAAGGTCACAGTCATTTGAACCCATTCCTGCTACATACACAAAAACTTTGCTTTTCTCCACAAGGCTGAAAACATGGACTAGACCCACCAAGTAAGAAAACACATCAGTGTGCCTGTAGTCAGAGAAGCTGAGAAATGGCATCCCCTTTCCACATCTTGGCAGCAAGTGGCAAGAGCTGCAGGATGCCCAGAGGTACAGAAATGCAACATCAGCTATTGCAGAGACTGATCTGCAGACCCAAAACTCCTGGAGGCAGTCCCTGATGATGCTGGTGGCTTTAATGAAGGCTCAAGCAGCATCCAAAGCTTTGCACAGCCCCAGGCAGCACAGACACCCTTCAGCGACACGGGGGTGCTCCTCCAGCCTGACTGCAGGCACTAAGCAAACAGCAATGCAGAAGGAAAACATTTCCTTTTCACCGGGAAGCAAAGTGAGGAGTTAGAATCAGTGCTGGATGGCCCCCCAAAGGGAACATGGCCATGCACAACACAGTTCTTTGCTAGTCCTTGCCTGTTGATGCTCGGCCCAGGAGTGTTGTTCCAGAGCACACTGAGGATATAAATCCCACTCCATGGGTTTTCGGTTGTCTACCACCCTCATGCAGCCTGTGCACTCCTCCTCCTACTGTTTCAGTAACAAAAGCAAGAGATTTCCTGTGTCCATCTTTACACTCAGCACAACTTCTGCCTGTTAGTATGTTTCTATTCCCCATTCCTCAACAAAGAGTCAGCACCACCCCCCCACCCCCCTCCCCCCATGGTAAGAGTATCTTCTGAGCTGAACAGAATTCATTTGTTCTCCTTTCACAGCATGCTAATGGTTACTTTATCCCATGAAAATTAACATTTTGAGATTCTTCCAAGTTTGCAGCCAGACAGTGGCTTGGTGCAACACACAAGGCAAAGCTTTTGTCACCACAGGCTGAGCACAGGCAGATAATGAAAGTGTTAAGTCCTGCAAGTGCAGCCATATGGCAAATCTGAGCTTGTCACCATGAACTAAGAGAATCACTTCAAGGACTAAATGGGGAGCTCACCTAATTTGCCCATCTGTCCCAGGACGTTTATTGGTTTAAAAAGGTGAAATAAGCTATCAGCAGGAATGCTCTGCATTGATACATGCACTTCTAGCTGGTTTGGTTTCATGTTGGTATCACACAGCCATACACTGCATGTAGAGAAGATAAAATCTTACACAGGTCACAGGGACAGCCATGGGGACATCAGCAACCACAGAACTGAAGCTGGCAATCCATCTCAATTAGATTCCTTTGTGGATACAGGTTATTTTTCACTCTTGAACCACAGGATCAAAAAGTGCCTATCTACAAGACAGATTCAATGCTCAAAAACAAAGAATTGGCTTTGAACACACAGCTATTTAATATATATTTTCTCCTCCTACTCATTACCTGGCTCTGTAGTTCACCTCCTTCTCAAATCTTGGCCTGCCATGAAGACATACTGAAATTTGGTCCTTGCCCCTGTGATGATGGGTGGGCCACTGGGAGCCAGGTGCAAGTACAAATAAAGGTAACAGCTCATTGTGTGTTTAACAGAAACTGTTGGAGTTGTAATAGTTGTCAAAAAAAGAGCTTCAAGTGGTCACAGATTTGGCACTCAAAACCTCAGAAAATTTTCACTTCAATTTTACTTGCCACAGCTACTAATCTGAAAAGACAGGAGCAAAACCACCTCCTCATTTCACGGATGTGCTGTGAAAATAAGTTCCTACAAGCAACTTTTTTTTCAGGAGAAAGACAAGGTTTTCTCTGCATCACAGTCAAAATGTGTCACTTCTCTCCAGGAACGTTCCCCTACCCTCAAACCCTCCAAGCCCTCTGGCACTCCTTCCCAGAGGCATCTCCTCCATTCCTCTTATTTTCCCCAAGGAATGAAGCAGTGTCCAATAAAAAGGGCTTTGCACAGGACTGCAGACGTGGCAGCACTTGTGCAGTGCTCCAGTCTTCTGCAGGGCTGCAGTGGATGCACAGCCCCTGTGCCATTCCCTCCAGCCTCCACACTCTGTGAGAGGATCTCTGGACTATAATGGCTTAATCCAACAGGGACAACAAAATTCTGCCACTATCCTTTACATGTATTCTTTCAACACAGCTCCAATACAATTTTATTTTTTTTTTAACAGTTTCTGCAAAAGCAAACTGAGAAGGAAGGAGACAGTCTGTCAGCACAGGGCATCACAACCCACACTCACAGGTCACCTCTCCTCCAGCCCAAGGCTCTTTGCACCTCCCTCCTCTCCCTCAAAGATGCCCAATTTGTGTCACACTGGTGATGGGTTGAGCTGCTGCCTCCCCACCATCACCTAAGCTTGAGAGAGGCTACTCAAAAGCACAGGAGGAATCTCATCTTGAGTGCCCCAAAGTACACCTCAGTGAGCTGGACATTTCAGTCAACTGATGTCTAATTTAATTCCTTCAGACATCAAATCTCAGTGGCAAGCCAGCACCATAGCAGCAAACTCAAAGCAGAAAGTTGGAAGGTTATAGCAGGGCAAAATAAACTCTTAGGAGTGTACTTAGAGTCTGTACAGCAACTGTGAGTGTCTGGCCTGGTGGTTACTTATGACTGAGAGCTGAGAGCCTGCACCAGCAAGGTGGATTAGGTGAGGGAGGAGAGGTGCTGCAAAACACTGCCATATGCTGAACCTCTCTTAGTATTAACTAAGAGGTGACCAGCAGAGCCCACAGGGCTGCCTGATAATCTCAGGCCACCAAGGGAGCTGCTTAAAATCACATTTTGCCAGGTCCTTCCAGTTCATTACCCTGGTCCTGGGCATCAAATTGATGGAAATCACAAGTAGAAGCTGGCATATTACAGACATTTTGGAATTAAGAACACAGGAATAATCCTAAAGCATCACACCAATTCCCGAGTAGCTGCAATATCCACTTAGAAACCAAATCCTGGGAGCCTTGCTGATGTTCTAGACAAATCCACAATAATGTACCTCAAAGCACTACTGCACACTTGCCTGAAGGTAAATATTTAAGACATTCCAGGTAGACAAGTCCTTGTTACAGAGTACTGGAATACAGTTGCCAGATCTCTCTCTAAATGCCCCATCAGTTCTTTAGCATGTTTTGCTAAAGATTACCAGAAATGTGCCATGCTTAACTCACTTTTAAAACAGTGCATTTTAATCTGCATTTAAAAATTGCTACAATTCAAAACCAAAACACAGCAGAACAAAAAATGATCATAAAAAAGCTTTAAAAGTGACACATTACTATCGGATGAGAACAGAAAAAGTGCTATTACTAAAGTGAAACTTGCTTTCCTACACCAGATCAAAACCAGACACCTTGAGACAACCATTGCAAGTCTATCTGCAGTGTCAGATCTTAAGAAGGCAGCTTCTGCTTAATCATTCACAGCTCGTGTGTCACCATTAATTCAGATCTCATTCCTGATTAAGGCCCAGCACACTTAGCACTACATTGTCACAGCACAACCACCAGCAATATCTGTCCCAAATTTAACTGAGCAACAGAGCTGCTGAGAGCCCAGAGTGGGGGATCACAGGCAGAACAAAACCTTGGGAGAGAAGTTGAGACTGATACCAATTTGGTGATAGCCTTATTATTTCTGGATTACCAATAAACTCGGCAGGAGGCAAGACCAGCCCAGCATCCTCCTCCCAAGCTGTGGCAGAAACTCAGAGATAATAATGAAATGGGATCGTCTCAGTTAGGCTAATACTGAAATTATCATGATGTTCTTAACTCTGTCAAGTATAATAAAGATGCTTAATCCATTAAGAAGAGGTTGTTCCCTAGACTGTGCAGGTTTTGGTTTTAATTTCAACTGATACTATTTTCCACTTCACCATCATACAGAAAATCTTGAATTTAAAAGGAAACTCATATGGTCTTTCAGTTGTTTTTAGGAGGGAGACTGAGTAAAGAAATAGCACTGGTATTAAATGAAATTTCAAACACTTGTGAATGTAAAAAAAGACCATTATCATATAAATCTGTCTGCAGAGAGAGAATAGAGTCTATTCCTCAATTCTGTGCATTCAGACACAGAGTGAAAGAGAGGCTTGTGTTAAAATAAGAGGCTCTCTTAAAAAGCCCAAATGAACTCCTACCATTCTGCCTTAAAATTAGGTTGCAATTCAACACATGTAACTGAGAGATCACTTTGACTCTTCCTTTAAAAAGCTCCCATCATTAAAATTTTATTTTATATGAATTCTTACACCCTGCCCTCTACCACCGGATAAATTGAGACATTTGGTGTCATAATACAGCAATAAGTTACAAAAGAAAAGCATTCCCTTCAGCTTGACTTTCAGTAATAAATTCCAACTTAACTGGAAAGTCATGTCACTCTGTTTCTGACGGTCAAGGACATAAACCTCTGACTTTTATCTCACATAAAACATTGAAAATCATTTTCTTACCGTGCTCCAATGACATCGAAGAGGTGCTGCCAGCGATCATTGATTTTGTTGAGTTTATCATCTATTTCTGCAACTCGGCTCTTGTTGCTAGCCTTGATTAGCTGATCACCCATTTGTTTCAAGTGAATCTTATTTTCACTGAACAGGTTTATTTCTTCCATGCAGTCCTGATAAACATACACAAACATTGCTTTAATTACAGGGCAAAACAAAACAATGATACCAAAACAAAAGTATGTGTTTCTTTTCCCACGTGTGTGATGTGAAGTCAGGTTTGGCTGAGGTTTCTACATCAGCATGTAGAGCTCTCACTGAAAGCAAAAAGAAAACCTCAATGAAGAAGCCCTCTCACAGTCTATGGAAAAATAAGCAGCTTAAAGACCTGCAAGTGCCAGGAGTAAGTATTCCTAAAAATAGCAATTGAATCTTCTAATTTTATCTGTTGTTTTGCTGATTTTATGTCACTTTTCAATGAAGCTACCTCAAAAGAACCCAAATTTGAGTCTAGGATGGCTTTATTTTGCTGGCATTCTTATCCAGAGGAGATGTGGGATTACATACTGCACATTTTAGCCATGGGGAAGAACAGCAGAACAATAATGGTTGATTTTCTTTAAAATCAAGCTAATACAAAAGTATTAGAAAGCACCAACTACCATGGGGGAAGGGGCAGAATTAGGTTTTATTTTTGGTTGTGGTAATTTCTTGTTTGCCTGGCATAAGACCTACCCCATCCTTCAGTCTTTTCTTTGCCCTCTGCTTAGCAGGTGTGTGGATGATGGAGGTGGTGAGAGCAGTGAGCTGCTCCCAGGACACCACTCTGAGCAGTGCTGGGTGTGCACATGTGCCCCAAAACCCCAACAGCCCAGACCTCATCACCACAGCTCACACCGACTAAATGCAGTCCAGTGGCATTTCTGCTCTGCTTTTAGCTCCAAATCTGAACATCAGGAAGAGCTAATGATAGAAAAGCTCATCTCACAAAAGCCTCTGTGTGTTGGTTTTACATCATCCACTCCCAAGAAGCAAGGAATGCTTAAGGAATGGTGCCTCTGTAACGAGTTATCTGACTGCAACTGAAGAAAAGTGGCATTACTACTTACCTTCTGCAATTTGTCTATCATGTCTTCAATGCTAACATCTGCAGTCTGCAACACTTTGCTTTCCATTTGGACCAGCCAGGAGCACAGCTCCTTATTCTTCTCATTGAACACAATCCAGGCATTGAGCCTATCCTCGATCTCCTGCTTCCGCAGGGACACCTGTGGAAAAGCACACACAAGAAATTCTAGCAACAGCTTTTTCTGGAGGGAAACCAGCAATTATGAGCCTTCTAATTTCTAGTCTGCATTTGATCTTATTCCATTTTGCAGGAGCAGTTATCAAGTATCCTACTTTCCTTTCCAAAGCCATCAAGCAGATTGTTATTACATCTTATTTTGGATAGCAGGGCAAAAAGTTGACTAGCAAATACCAGATTCTCTCTCTCAGAAGAAAGAAACTGAGTGACAGCTTTATAAATAATGTGCTTATATAATAATTTAAATGTTACTCAGTGAAAACCTGAAAATGTCAAACACAGAAGGAATATAAAATACATAATTACTACACACTGTTTAGTATGGCCCCATACATAACATAAGAGAAATAACACCTAGCTAAGTTCTTATTTTTCTGCCACTCTAAGAGAAACTTTGTAACTACTGACTGCAATTATTTTATCTCTACGAAAGCCTCCCTGTTTTCTTTCCATTTGCCCACCAGTAATTGGAGAACTTCCAAAAAATAAGCATCAAGAATCTATCCTTTTCATTGAAAACTATGGATTTTTTTCCCCCATCAAAAAAACATTTTCCAGGATGGATAAACAAATCGTCTAGACAAAGCAATTAAGGTCTGAGACTGCCTGAAAAAGCAGAGTTATTATCATTGCTCCAATATCTCAGAAATAAGCAGGGTCACACTTCTAACTAGCTAATAGCACCTGTCTCTACCCTAGGGCTCTTAAATATGTATTTATTTATTAACCTTGATGGATTCCTGTACTAAGATATATGGGACAAAGGAAGTGAAAAATGGTTCAAGCTCTACTGAAGCAAGAGAAACAAGTAACCCCTCATTCTCACCAATAAATTTTGTCTAAAGACTGTGCATAACATTTTGCTTGTCTTGGCTATAATTGGCCACTCTAAATATCTCCCCATGGCAGGAAACACTCCCTCTTCACATCTCACATGCACTTTATATAGCACATGACTCCTCAAAATTCCATTATTCATTCTTCTAGACTAATATCTAACACTATTTTGTACCCCAGAGTGAAGTTTAAATATGTAGTGTGGAAGCAAGGCCAGCTCCATGTAACACCAGGATCAAAACAGAAGGCACCAAGCCATCTCCTACCACACTGCTTTTGTCCCTTCAATTCTGACTTGTTTTCCAGGAGGGGATGTAGAGCTGAAAGGGATTTCTGAATCCTTCATGACAATCTAAGCAAAGAGATGAGGATGAAAGCACTGTCTTGGGACACAGGGAAACAATCTCCCAAGTTCTCCATAGTAAGAAGCCTGGAAATGCCAGGGACCTCAAAAAGTTTCTGATGTGTCTCTGCTCTGGGATGCTCCCATGTACCCTCAACCCCAGAGGTTTGGAGGGTGAACCCTTCAACCTTCCTTACCACTTGCAGCATCTCCCATGTATGGAGATGCGTTTACTTGGTCAGTGGAAGAACAGACTCTGCTTGTCAGCAGAACAAGCTCTAAATGCTGATGTGATTCTGACTCCATGTTTGCCTGCTCAGAATGGGACAAGGCAGGATTTTAAGAGCAAGAAGCACCTTTCAGCTGGCTCAGCAATACAGGCTGAGAGTAAAAAACAGGAACAACCCAAAAAAATCCCAGACAAGCTTCTAGGAACATGAACCCTTCAAGCCATTGCTTCAAGCACTTTCTCCTCTGCCCAGCTGCCCTGGTACCACCCCCATTTTGCATCCACCATGTGCATTCCAAAGGAAGGCTAAAATAACATCCCCACGGGATGCTGGCTGGGATGAATGGTTAAATCTGTGACCTACATGCACCTTGCAAGGGCAGCTCTGTAAATGCTAATCCCTTGAGTGCATCTGCTCCCTCTGCCTGTCTGCCCCTGCCCAGTTGAGCACAGGCATCTGGCTGCCCCAGGGCTGTGACAGCTGCAGCTCTTTCACCTCCCTGCATCTATTCTGCACACTTTCCTCCACACAATACATCTTGACTCTACTTTGTTATCCAAAATGAAGCAGTCATGCCAACAGCAGAGCTGATAAAGCCTGCTCTCCTAGCCTGTGTCCAGCACTGAGCATCACTGTGGGCTCTCCTGAGGCTCATTAGGGCTGTGCAAACATTCAGAATCTCCCTCCACTACAGCACTCAAGAGATTCCTCCCACTACAGATTTTGTGTGCCTAACACAGTTACATTACTGTCACCTCTTTCCTGCCTCCAAGACAGACTGAACTCAACGTTGCTCCCTCAGGAAATTAAAATGGAAATTTTGAATAAAATCTGATCTTAAATTACTACAGGAAATTACTACTTGGATAGACTGTAGTGGAGCACATATAAAAATTTTTAATTTTCAGAGCTATTCAACACAGTGGGGACAGCAGGCTTCAGTAGCGCACCAAAAAAAAAATTAAAACTACGAAGTTCTCTCATTTATAGGCTTAACTACAGATTTCCATTAGGAAAATGGTTCAGGCATTTTAATTTAAAAAATAATGGCTTGTATTTCTCAGAAGGGGAGAGGATGTCTGTGGAATTATTTTCAGAGTTCAGAAAAAATAGCAGAGAAAACACTGGTTGTAGAACAGCTGTCCAGTTTAAGAAATTAAATTCTTCTTTCTCATTGCAATGCAATACAAAAAAATAATTAATTATTCCAATCAAACTAAATAACTATTTCATCACAACACAGTTTGTGAAATAAGCACAGCTGTTCATTACTCCAGCAACAAGTATCCCCACCAAGATTGCTTGACCTTTGCCTGTGGAAGGGTTAGAAACAAAATACTAACTGGCTTCAATTCTTCTTCACAAACTGTAAAATAAAAGCTCTTTACTTGTCAAGTAAAGGGATGCAAGAGTTTGGCTTGCTGGTGTGTAGAGCCCCTCAGAGTAACTTAAGACCCTGAAGTATTTTACCTCTTCCAATCCTGTTAACAGGGCAAAGTAAACACACATTCAAACTGCATAATAACCTAATGAATCGAGTCCATGTGACTTTGCTGGAAATGTTCCCCAGCAATTTTACACGCAAGACTAAATTAACTGTAATACAGCAACAAGGAACAAAGAATGCAAATGTTTCACAGCATTTTCCTGCTACAAAGAAGACAAGTCAGTTCTCTATGTGTTCAAACCCAAGGAGTTAGTATTTAAACACATTTAAGTTTCCTTTCTGCTGGCATTTTGTTTCAACTTCCCTCTTCCTTTTCCTGCTCCGTGCCCTCAGGCAATTCCGGTGCTTATCCCTCCCTGCCTTTGGCAGCCCGGAACAAAGGCACCTATTCCAGAAAACAGCTGCATCTGGGCTCTGTGCAGTCCCACAGTCACTTCTTACAAAGGGTTTGCAACAAAAACCCTGGGCAGCCTGTCCAGGACACAAAAGGTGAACTCCACCCCGGGCCAGGAGCAGCCCCATTCCCACCCAGGGGCCGAGCCCAGGAGAAACCCCAGTCCTGCCCCGCTCCCCCTTCCCTGCCGGCCCCACGGATACCAGCCCGGAGGAGGTGAACACTCACCCGCAAGCAGAGCTCTTCCCACTGCCTGTGCAAATGCTCCACTTGCTCCTTGAGCACCATCATGTCCTCGGTGAGGATGAGGTGTGCCAGCTCCGCCTTCATGGCCTGCAGCTCCTTCATGTCGTGGGCCCAGTCTGCCAGCGACTGCTCCAGCTCCTGCATGGAAACGCACCCGCACAAGCCTTGGCACTAAGCTCCTCGGCTTTCCAAACCTGCTCGCTAATCCCCTGCCTGGCCTGTGGGGGAGGAGAGCAGGGAATGTGCAGCCGCCTGTGCTGCACTCTCCAGTGGGGCTGGGCTGGCCAGGATCCCCGGCAGATCACTGGAACCCCACTGGAATCCCACTGGAAGCCACTGGAGCCCATGGCAGTGCCCCAGCTGACCCACCGGTACCATCGCTGCATCCCAAAGTGCTGGGACACAGCCTGGCCCCGGCAGCTCCCCATGCTCCAGGGCAGCCTCTGGGCTCACACCCAGGCCAACACATGCCTGCTTCTTCGGGGTTTCCTTTATTCCTGCTATAATTGTTTTGGACAAGTTGCTTTCCCACCTGCATTTGCTCCAGTTTCAGGTTATTTTTCTAAAAACACAAAAAAGTTAAATCAGTTGCCTCTCAGATTTGTGATGAATGTGGATCTTTTAAACTGCTTGTTCACAGAAAACAGGCTCTCTTTTCTGCTTTGCTCCCCCAACTCCCCTTTCTCTTTATTATAAGTGACACATTTTCCTTAACACTGTTAAAATTGTCACCTAAAAGGCAGAGGTACCACTGCGTGCAGCTGGGGATTATGACAGTCTACACACACAAGGTCCTAGGTCCCATTTTGCAAAAGAGCTGCTGGGAAGGGTCACTGGCTCATCCAACAAAAAAAACCTCTCTTAGACAGAATCCAGTTTGTCTCATTCTAAAGGGGAAAAAAAACTGTGAGTGTTTGTGTCAGAAGTGTGCTGGGTCTAAACCCTGTGAGAATTTTCACAGGTCTTGGACCCAGCTTCAACACTAGAGGAAAATACCAAACAAACCTGACTCTAAAATTTACCTGAAATCACAGTACTCCTATAGATGTGCACACATGCATTTATGTCTCCTAACAAGGGGCAAATCCAGAGCAATTACAGAGCTGACTATGGAATTTCATAGGACTTTGCTGGCCTTATGTAAGGTCCAGGCCTGAAAGAAAAACAGCTTTATTCCAGATAGAAGTGCAAAGCAGGAAGAGCATGCCATGCTATTTTAGTCCTTTATTGTACTACACCTACTAGCAGCACTTGCACTGGCATTGTCTGACCCTGCTGCCTCTGCAGCTGAATTTCTCTTGTTGGGATAAGAGGCAGAAGCTGTGTGCTTCCATCTCACAGATAAGTCAGGGCTACAGCAAGGCTGCTGCCGTGGGAAAGGCAGCCAGCACTCATAAAGAAGATTTCACACAGCTGATAATGAGTTCAAAGCCTTGGCTTGTTAATAAGCTTATTTGTTCCCACTACATAGGTCACCAATTCACTTCATAAAAGGATGATGAAACACTGACCACTCCAGACAAAATGTCTCCTATCCCTTGGAAATGCTTTTCTTGCCATTTAATTTTCATGGTGCACTATAGGCTGCAAGGAATTTTGCCACTCCCTCAGTCTTAATTTTCCTTCTCTTTAATTATTCCCAGATCCTGAAGGTATGCATGGTGCTTTGCAGAATTACAAGGTCTCTTGCCTGAGGAGCTCCATGTGCAAAATGGATTGGGAAACAAAAAGGGAGATTCAGTCATGGGATAGCAGCAAATTGAGCTGAGAGAAGGGAGCTTTTTCCCTTTTGTTTAAGAAACTACTTATTTTATAAATTCAGACTATAAATTGAGCAGAAGCAGGAAAAGAAATTCCAAACACTACTACTATTCAATCTTCTTGGTCAGCTGGACTTTGGAGGTGGGCAGCAATCAGGATCGTGTAAAGGAGAGAAATTCAGTGTCACTGAAGAGGAAGTAAGAGGGAAAACTGATTTTACAGGTATGAGGTGTTGTGCAAAGACTACATCAATTTAAATACAATATGGCTGTTCATACCTTAACATGTTCCTTAGCTTTGTGGAGCTCTTCATGTTCAACAGGGAGTGGATCTTTTACTTTCTCCTTTAGCTCTTGCAATCTGCTTTCCAGTTCCTTGGTTTGCTTTTCAAAGCGGTCACAAGCCTGCTCAGGGAGACACAAAGAAATATAAAAGGTGAGGATACTTTATCATGACACATGAACCACAAGGATATGTTACAAAATAGCATCTTCAACCCACTGAAATAATCTATCATGTGCTCTGGTTTTTTGAATTTTCTTTTTTGATACATAGTGCCACCCACAAAGATTTGGTGCTTGGATTTACAGAACTTCAAGCCTCTCCTATTTAAGGCTTGCCTTAGGGAACATTCCTGCTCACTTTGTTTTGTTCAACCCAACAGGCTTTAAGCATGGTTTTGGACTGTATCAGTGACAGTATTCAATTTTAAGACACGCCTAATGTTCTGCCTAGCCATGAAAGCAAATTCAACGCTGTAAGGAAATAAATATGACCAGTCCTTCTATTTATATGCGGACCAACACAAGGAGGAACAAGTCATGTTGACTCTAAGCTAAATTTTAGCTTTACAGCCCAAAGCAGGAGTGAGCTCCAAGCCGTGGAGAGCTTGAGAACAATTAGAGCAGGAACATTCATTGTAGCAACAAATGGAATCCAACTCAATTTCCTTTGGAGAATCAGGGGACCACAGTTTTAGCTTCCCCCAAGCCCTGATGACACATGACAGGCACTTCCCTCAGAGTGCCCCTGCAGCGAGCAGCAGCCCAGCCTGGAGATGGTGGAGCAGGGAAGCTCCTGAGACCCAGTGCCAGAGCAGCAGGTGGGGAGGGCATCACCTACCTGCAGGGTGCCACTGAACTGCATCTTCTTCTTCTCCAGCAGGGCCTGGGTTTTCCCCCAGTGCTGCTGTAACTGGCTGAGCTCCTCCTGGAGGGCAGCGCTGGTGTCAGGATCAGAGACAGCGCGCAGCTTCTCCCCGACATCGATGACCAAGGTGTACATGGCTTGCCACCTCTGAAGGATCACTGCCTTACTCTTGAAAAGGAAAAAAAAAGTTAACTTTCTAAGCTGTTCTTAGAAAGTTCCAGAAGTGCTTTCTTGGTATTTCACTTGGGAAGATGACTCACAAAGTACAGCTTTGCTCATAGCCATGAAACAGTAATCAATAGATCTCCTATGTGCTTCTTTAATTTCAGAAAAATCATGTTTTCTCTGGTATTTTGATTTATAAAACTCTACAAAAGCTTTCCCCAGACCAAATCTATAGTGCCAGACCAAAAGTGTAGCGGTCAAAAAAAGATGGAAATTCAGTTGTATGAGTTACTCAGAACAAAAAATACAATCTAAGTTCTGTGACCACCTCTAACATCAACATCTTAGGCTAATTTTTTCAGAGATAACAGCCCTGTTAATCATGATGTATTCCAACTGAAGTAAGCCATCAAAAATAATTTGCCCACAACAAACTAATCCCTAACACAAGGAGGTATAATCAGAGTTTCTTTATGTACAACAGCAGCAGGAGGAAAAAGGCAATTTGGAGTAGGAAGGAGACTTTCTGGCTTTTCTCACTAAGAAAAAAAGCATGAATACTAAGTTGTAAAATCTACTGAAAATCACCTTTACACAGCAGGTAGAAATACAGATGAAATAAAAAGGGCAAGCACCAAATGGAATACTGGTAATGTGTTAATCCATCAACACTAGGTATGTGGGGATGCAATATAAATCTTGGGACTGTGCAAATAGCAGTCAATAGTACGATTTCAGAAGGTTTTAGATTGCCTTATGCAACCATCAAGTTCACTGCTTGTTTCTACCTTCCTATAAAACAAAGAGGTCCACAGTTAAATGCAAAACCAAAATATCCAAAATTAACAAAGGAAAGTAATTTTTTCCACTGCATGTAAAATGCAGAAGTCACTGTTCTGAAGAACTGCTCACCAGGTTTGTATATCTTGGAGAGAAGAGATTCCCTTGCAAGTGTTTTTTTCTTTGTTTCTGGCCTCTCCTGCCCATCCCTGCACAGACAGGACCTATATGGCCTGTCTTGCCACATAAGTACCTTTCTTCAGGCAAAATAAAAGCCCTGAATTCAGCAGTCATGTCAGTAAGATGTACACAGACCTAGAGGTTACCTGCTGACTAGCATGTCTGTCTCATCTGGCACCCTGAATTTCCATTTTCATATCCATAAGATTTTTAAAGCATGCAAGGCTACTAAATGGCCCTGCAGATCAAGAAGTTTCTGAGTATAATGAGCCTTTTGCAATGTCACTGCTTTCTTATCTGTGCTTAGCTTTAAGGAAAAAGTATCACCAATCATTTCTCCCCCAAGAAAGGTGTGATTTTAAAGCTTTTTACCTGAGTGGACAGAAGCTGTTTCAGTCTGAGGGAAAAAGCCCACATATTTTAGATTTATGAGAAATAAACACAGTACCTTGAAATCATGAATGACATTTCTAAGCTGGTAAAGGCTGTAACAGTCCTGGCTCTTCACAGCTGCAAGGAAGCTGTTTGTGTCATCAAGGAATCTGCTGAGGCTCTGCAGGGAGCTCCTGAAGAGTTGCCACTGGCTCACGAGTCCATCAATGTCCTTCTTCCTCTGCTGCACCATCCGGATAACATTCTGCCACTGCTCTTTCAGCAGTGTGAGCTTGGAAATAAACTCTGTCCTGAAAATTACAAGGGCTGAGTGTTAATTTATTTTGATCTCAAGGCTGCATATTACAGTAATTGTGATGGAGCTCCATTTGCAAAGTTGTTTTTCAATTATAATACCCAACAATCCAAGAAAGCTCTTTGCAGCCCTAAGCTCAGCCCTGCTCTCTGTATTCCATCTTTTAAGCAATCCAAACAACCTTTTACATGATACAAAAGAGGGTAAGGCAAGTCAATTTTGCAATTGTGGTATAGCAACATACACACTACAGCAATCAGACACAATATGCACTAAACACTTCTTTGAAGAACAAAAAAAGGTCAATCCAAGTGAGACAAGGTCGCTGATTACGCTGCAAAATTGATCTGTACAATGGAAAATTGTGTAGTTATTGAACCCATTTGAGCAGTTATTTTGTCCTCTTCTTCAACATGGTCAGATGATCCAGCAGATCTGGCTGGTTGGTTAAGGCAACCCCATCTATCAATTCTGCTTCTCTGCAGGAGGCCATCATCCCTGATTCACTCTCACACAAACCCCTGCCTTTGTGTGTGTAGTTCCAAACACTAAAATCCAGCAGCTCAGCTTAGTGTAGCCCTACCTCCCCTGGCAGTTCTAAGCCAAGATATGGATTTCATACTGGCATGTCTGAGGGGAGCACACTCATTGTCCTGCCAAGTCTCTGGAAGCAGCAAGATCTGGCAGGGAGGAAAATGTGTTCACCCCAAACACCTGAGGCAGCTGAACCCCTGCTCACAAACACTACCTGCTGTTTCTCACGCTACAGTGATTAAGAGAAAGGTGTAAGATCATACTGATAAAAAACAGGTTTAGGGACCATATGTTTGGGGTTTCATGGCCAGTGACTCAATGCCCTGCCATGTGTGCCAGGAGCAATGTGGACAGTCCACACCTCTGCACTCTGGGAAGCAGAGAGGTCCAGGAAGAGGGAGAGCATCCTTCATATGCAGCATCCTCATTATGCTCTGTGGGCAGGCAGCTTCTCAACCACAGGCACAGAACAAAAGACTCCTCTTCAGGAGCAATTATGTTTGTTTTCAGCCCAGCCTATTACTATCCCAAATGCAGTCTGGCCAGGGCACCTGTGTTTCTTTCTCACTGCACTTTCTCATGCTTCTGCAAAATGTGACAGGTGATCACTCAAAGAGTGAACCCAGCTAAGAATTTGGATTTATGTCCTCATAAGAGCAAAGATTCAATACCAATTCCAAGGAAGACAGCATATTCACTAAATCACCAAGATCTTAAGGAGAAAATCAAATAAAGTACCTTTTCTCTGCTTCTCCAGATTCCAAGGAGAGTAGAACTTTTTCTATGATAGAATTAAATGTCTGCTGATTTATGGAAATCTCAGTCTGCAGCATCTGAAAAGAGAGAACAAGTTTTAACTATTCAATGAACAACCTTTGCTATGAAAGCTGCTTCTGCTCCTCTAGGGTGACAGCATTTATTTAATTGTAAAAGCTGAAAACTCTATTATTTTCAATTGCTAGTGCCAAATGCACCCTGAGAGTCCATAGTTTTTGGATACCAGGAGGAATTTGCACGTATGTGATAGTGGACCCCACTATGAGCTGGATGATACAGATCTGAAACCTAAAGTTTTTTGACTGTTTCTCTGTAATAAATAGCAACTGTCTGGAAAAATGCCAGAGAAAACAGATTTTCACTAAAATCTAACAACTGGTCAAATGAGAAATATACTGTGAAAACACTATTTTAAATGCATTTCTTCCAGAAACTGTTAATTGCTGCTAGGTCTCCAGCAAACTATCCAGTTAGCTGCCACAGGCTCCAGTACACCTCAGGGCTGGAAAAATTTAGGACTTCCATGACACAGCACCTGAAGATGCACTCCTAAAAGTCTGATCCTTGCAAAAAGGGATCTGTCCCTTTGGAAAAGGATTTTCTCCTTTCAGAGTTTTTACCTTAATAGGCATTTCAAGAGTGAAATGCTCTGTAAAATACTGCCCAGATCTAATTTCAAAAGGCACAACCTTTTCTAGTGACTTGCCCTGCTTTCATCATTCGAGATGATGCTTCCATTTTTAGAGTTAGCTTTACCTCATATACTCTCTGTTGCTCTTGCAGTTCTTGAAACCGTCCTGGAATATCTGTTTTTAAGGCTTCTTTCATTTTTTCTAGGAATTTCATCCACTTTTCACATTTCTGAAAGAATTTCTTCTCATCATTTTGGGTTCCCTCAAGCATACTGTAAAACAAAATGAATAACCAGAAACTTCTGTTGGTGGATGTTTTTCTGGGTATGTTTACCGGTGCTCTAATGTTGTAGCTAATAAAATTATTATAAATTTATTTATTTATTTATTTAATTTATTTTTTAGTATTTATTTTAAATATTTTAAAATTTATTTTAAAATTAACATATGGGGGTTTAACTTGGCACTTTGCTGCCTTCTTCTACGAACATTCAGGTTTTTGCTTCTAGTGACTTGGAATACAAACAGCCACTAAAAATCAAGTAAACTGCAAGGGCAGAATTCCACCTGGCAAGCCCCTGAGAAAGCTGAGAACAGACTGCAAGATGTTCTATGCTTTAACTTGGTTTTCATTTCAATCACAGAAAAGGGAATTGTTACTAGTGATTTTTTGTTTGCATTTCAGACCTGCAACATTCCAGAGCAGCTGCTGTTTTCTGACTCCACTGCCGAGTCAGGCTCTGCATTTTCTTCAGGGTGAAGTCACTGAGTGGCAGCTTTATGCTTGCTTCATTCAAACTCTCTATGCTTGGAGAAAGTGCAGCAAGCTCCAGTGTCTGATTCTGGAAGTAAAGAAAAAAGTAAATTATTGCAAAAATGCACTGCCTTTCTTTCATATCAAAGAAGTATAGAAGCTTATTCTCCACAACTTGAAAACACCCAACATTCCTGTGTTAACTTCAAAAAATACAGGGGAATAAAAATTAATGACTCTTTTACATAGGGCTCACTTTTCCAACAGTACTGAACAGATACTCAAGACCTGCTACCTCCACATTTACTTCATACCCTACGTTGAGGGAAACAGGGCAGCTCCAGAGCAAAGCTGGGGAAAAAGATCTCCCATCAACCCCAAATCTGGGTGATTTTCCTCCCTTCCATGCAGGCATTTGGCCTGAAATGCAGATCTAGAATTTCTAAACTTTAATCATTTCTTTTTATGTTTTGGCTGAATTATAGTTACTCTGATGGAAGTGCTGCAACTGTGACATTTAGGACACAAAGAGCATTCTGAAGTGGGCAAAAGCTGAGTACTATCTTTTTGTATTTGGGAATGCAAACATACCATGAGCAATTCTGAGTTGTCTCCTTCCTCTAGACAGAGGCTATCAAAGGGGTCTGTGCAATTCTTGACACGACCCTCCAGCGTTTCCAAGCAGTTGTTGAAATCCTCCAGTTGTAAAAGATTGAACTGGGGTGAATATTGAAAATTTACATTAGTTACTATTTATTACACTTATTCAGTAGACAAAAAGGAGCAATAAGCAATATTTTTAGGAAAACAAACAGTTATTAAACCTAAATTCTAATGTATTTATAACTCTCTGTTGAACTTTTTTCCATTTTTTAACTGGACAAGGGGAATATTTAACCCAAAGCAGAGAGCAAGAATCTCAAAATTCTAAGACAGCTGTAACTATGTGAAAGGAATAGGGGTTTCTGTGATACCTTTCGTAGCTTTCTGCCATTTAACTTATTGTGAAATTGGAAAGTCAAAACTCAGCTTATCAGAGGGGGGAAACTTGTGAAAATGAGCATCCTTTGAGGTACACACAAAGCCTGCACAACCAAAGCTGTGCAGCTTACATGAGCTCTGTGGAGAAACCAGTAGGGCTGGAATTCAACTTTCCTTTAGCAGAACAGCACTGGAAAAGCTTTTACTTTCTTTCCAGAATCAAACTCCACATCTTTGAGAGCACTTACACAACAACAGTTTTGTAAGGGATGAATGGCAAAAACTGGTGTGTGGAGAGAGATTGCTGTGGTAATACCACAGGGTTAAACCGGAGAAAATGACTACCCAGAAATGCATTTTTTCATGCAGTGAGAAGTTCACAGGGAATATGAGAAACCTGTTATCTTCACAAAGATTTCTGGCTTCCAGCCATTAACTGTGCTGGTAGATGGAGTCATAAATAGAGCTGGCTTCAAATGTCTTGATGAATTTGGGTTTACTTTAAAACAGAACAATTCATTGAAACCAGACTTTTTCCATAGGAACAGATTAATTCTACATCAGTAGTATGCAGTACATTTGCTTGGAAGTTTTCTCAAGAATACCTGTGAAGAGGACAAGTCAATCTTCCACTACTCTAAACAGAACTCCTGGATCCAGGTCTCTCCCCACTTGGCCTGAACAGGAATGTGAATCTGGTCCTCAGAATTACATCAAATGGTCACAATTCTCTGTTTGGTTTTAGGTTCACTACAAGAACTCTTCCCAAGGAAAACTGAAGCCCATGATTTTTTTTTTCAAGGCACAGCTGAGAAAGTTCACAACTTACTTCAATGTTCAAAAAAATAAAAATACATTTCCTAGTCTTTAATCAGCTGAAGGGATAATAGGCCCATGGACAAAGGCTGTTAGAGCAACACAAGCAGGTAATGGTGAAATCCTTCACCTGTCCCTCTGGCTTCATGTATTATTTCTTTATATAGTTTATCATCCTGCTGTTTTAATGAATTGAAATTTCAATTCAAGAACTATAGTGCTCTAATGAGGAATCTGGCTCACACAGGACTCTAGTGAAGAAGTTACTCCACACTAACAGCTAATTTAATATTTTAAAAAAAATACCTGAAGTTCGTCCAACTTCCTCTGCAACATCTTTTCCAAATAGGTTGCTCTCTGGAATGGCTGCAGCTTCTCCATCAGAATGGCTTCAGCAGCTGCCCCAGCCTGCTGTTTTATCCTGTCAGCCTGCAAATAAATCTGGGTTCGGCATCCTACGAGGTTTTGAAGGCCGTGCTGTAAATTCTGATGAGAGAAGGGGAAAGGGAGAAGAAAAGTCAGTAAATGAATCAGATCATCATTCATGTGCCACTTTCATTTGGTATCTTTTGTTGCTGTAACTAAACTCTTTTTGTTGAGCCCATCTGGGAGCCAAGATCAGCTGTGGTGAAAGCTTCAGACTTTTACTTGGAGGATAATGGGAATTGCATCCATTGAGTGCAGTGCTGCGAAAGCACAGTTCAAAGTTCAATGGAACACCAGTGACTTCAGGCAGCGGGATACTGCTGCTCCAGAGGAAATCAGGGAGGGAAATTCGGATATCCATCTCTACAAGATGTGTGTACACTAGAAGATGGAGTAACTGCATGCTGCAGATGAGGAATGCTATTTAGTTACAACCATTTGGATCCTCAGTGACTGAGGACTATAGGTTTGGTTTTATTTGTTCCCCTTTACTAAGAAAGATGTTATAAAATTATACTCTAAAGGCAGCACAAGAACAAAGGGAGTAATTTTAGACTCATTCAGTGTACTTGGTTTTTTTTCTTTTTTTTGACAAGTGAAATTTACTTTTAGCCATGAAACCCCCTGAAATTTGCCACTATGTATTGTCTTTTGTGACAATAATGAGCGAAGTCTTCTGATCAATAGCAAAGAACACACACATTTCCCTAAAAAGTAAAATGGTCCTAGCTTCCTGACTCCTTTGTTTGAAAGCATCATATTATAAAATACCACTCCAGCCATTTAATAAATAACCCATTTTGATTTCTTTTTCTCTATGTAAGAATTTCTTTTTTATTTTTTGTGGTCACAAAAATCCATAAAACCATAATTCTTCCTAATATAGAGAAAAAGATTAGAGGGATTAAAATAAAATTTTGTTATGCACATGTATATTCAAATGCACATAACTCATATATCATTTCACTGATCCCCATTCTTTTAACTCACCACTTAAAAAACCCATAATAAATGCCATGTGTTCTACCCACACACACCAAGACAGGATCTGCAGTGCTAATGGCATTCAGGTGGCCATGCCTTGCTCAGTAGGTGTAACACTATTCCCAAAATCTTCCAGAAAAGGCAATCCCCTTTTTGCTGACATATTGGGTGAATTTCTGTCACAGCCATGAGTAGATCAGAAAAAAGTAAAAATATTTTGGTCTGCTGCTGTCAGTTTTTTCTGACAAAGAAAGATACATGAGTTCTCTTCCCTGTAATGTAAAGTTTCTTATTTAAGGCCACATGCAAATTGGAATACTCTGGATTTCTTCCAATTCATGGCTAGAGATTCATAAAGCACAATGAATCACTGCTCTGTCCTGACATAAGGATTATTATATTTCTTTATCACAGTCTGAAGAAACCAAAATTGTCAGAAGCTAATGACAGCTTTGCTGCCTAAGAGAGTCCAATGTGCCATGTGGTTTCAGCATGAGATCTCATTTGCCTAAAGTCAAAAGCATTTAGAGTAATCTAATGAGCTCAGGAATCTGTGAACTCATCACACCACACCAAAACACAGCACCAAATCCAATTACAAACAATTTGAAGGCTGTGGAAGAGTTCAGGATGATCCTGTGCTCGGGAAAACTGCTCTTTTTTCCCTCAGCTATTGTTCTTGTAGATATTATTCCTCCTCTCCATAAGGTAAATAATTTTTCTTTCAGTGATTCCTTCCAACACAGGCCTGATCTTTTGTTTACAGAAGAAAGTGGCAGAGATGGAATATGACTCCCTTCTGCTCTTTTCTCACCATACACTAACTCTGGTTTGGTCTCTGGTCAAAGTGCTTAAAGGAAATACAAAGGTGCCTGTTCATGGAAGAAACCCACAGATTTTAACTTTTCCACTGACTGGATTGTTGGTATTCTTTTGCCTTGTTTCTCAAAACTAAATCTTGGTTTGTACCCAGCAGCAGAAACTTATTCATGTACCTTCATCTCCTGTATCCTCTGCTCCAGGGTTTCTATGGAGTTCTCCTCAGGCACGTGAGCATCCAAGAGCTGAGCACACTGCTGGCTGTACTGCTGTAACTTGGCTGCTGTCTCAGAGCACAAAGCATCAAAGGGCTCCCAGAGCTGCAGAGCTGCCTGTGCTGCCCGCAGCTGATCTGTGATGTCTTCATTTACTGAGTTCCACCTGCCAAAATATCAAAAGATTAAGAGTGTTTTCCCAGTAGGTTCTCCTGCAGAATATGATTTGGCATAGGATTCCTGAGGGAGTTGCTTTGCATCCACACCCATGCTCCTGAAAGCCACAGTTTTTGCTGTGGCACCCATCACATGAAAAGCATGCAGGTAAAAGGTACAAGTTCCCCATCCCTGGAAATGTTCAAGGTGGGATGAGGCTTGGAGAAACTTGGTCTGGTGGAAGGTGTCCCTTTTTGTGGCAGGGGAGCTGAAACTGGATGATCTTTAAGGTCCCTTCCAACCCAAACCATTCCATGATTCTGTGATTCTACTCCTCACACAGATGCCCTTAGATAGGTGAGATGCTTTAGTATAGATTTGAAAATCTGACAGATGTTTGAGTCCTGCCTCAACAACTTGGGTTTATTAAATACTAATAACTGGGGTTTGATTTTGCAGGCTTACCTGGTGTGTGCCTCCATGCACTTCTGGTCAATAATCTCTGCAAAGGAGGGGGAGCAGCTCTTCTTCAGGTTACTGGCAGCAGCCTGGAGCTTGGCCCAACTTTCTTCACTGTTCTCTGATTCATCCTGAAGAGCCTGCAGAATGGATTACTGCAATTAATTCTGGGGGATAAATGACCTAAGTGTAACTTCCCCTATAGATTGGTAGGGATAGGGTAGCAATAATGCCATACTTCTGCAGCAGAGATTAAAATGTTTGCAGAAAATGTAACACCTGTTCCTAAAAATTAGGAAGCTAAGAGAGGTGAAATAGGAAAAAAAATTTAAAATTCAGAAGACCTGTTTTAAACTGAGATAATTTATTGGCTGTTAAAGAAAAAGCTCATTTAGCAAACCCACACATCTGAACTGAATAAATGAATTTGCTAGAAACCAAAAATGCTTTTATTTTAAGCCACTATTTCTACTGGCAGTAAAGTTGGCTTGACATCTCCTGCCCTCAGCTCCCCTTCCTGATATAGGCTATTACAGCATATCTGTGAACTGCTCCAGGTTAAAAGTAAACAGGGTGATTGAAGGAAGGAGATGAGAAGGTGCTCACTTCCTTTTATTTATAACATGAGCCCAGGTGAGGGTGGAAAGCACTTGTGCAGGGTTTACTGCCCAGAGTCCCATATCCAGCACTCACAGCCTCAGTCTGTCCTGCACCACTTCTGATACAACTCAAAAAACCCCAAATCAGGCATTATTTACAGGAAAACAGGGAGTGTTTGCACAGCCTTTCAACACTCATTTACAGCCAGGAAAGGGGATTTTAGCCAGAGCTGTGAAATGCCCAGACCCAGGGCCAGCCTAACTGCCTAATCCAGATGCTCCACTTGGACTCTGTAACAGCCTGGCAGAGCAGCTTGGAGGATCCAGAGCATTTATGTCTGGCATTCTGACTCATTCAGAGGCTGTGCAGAGGACTCCAGCTCTCTGGAGGGTGACAGAATAGTTGGACTGGTGCTGGAGCAAGCAGAAATGCCACACTCAGCATCAGTACAAGGTGCAAGGGAGCACGAGGACTTGGTGGGCTTTTTTCTTGAACCTTATACCTAAACTGCACTCAAGTTGAACTTATGCACTACATAAAATAAGAAGTCTAAGTGCCTCTGGAGATAAAAGAAATAGTGATATTGCACTAACTTCAGGGTCATTATGATAAAGAAAAAGTTGCCCAGATAATTTTTTCGGTCTTTTTTTCAGTGGAGTTTGTTTGCCTAAAGGCATAGAAGAAAGTACAGAAATAAGACAACTTTACCTGGAGAGTTTTGACCTGTTTTTTCAAAGCTTCCAATGAAGCTTCTTCCTCAGAAGGTTTGCATTGGTCTATGCAGTACACATATCTTGTTGTCATCAAGTTGACTTCTGCATAAATTTCATCATATGCTTTCCACTGCTCCAGTATTGACTCCATTGAGGCCTTTAGCTGTGCAGCCTGCAGACAAACCATTTGTGTTAATATTTCTTGGGTAGTCCTGACATATAAATCACCTTTAAATTGACTTAGAAATCTAAACTCAATGCTCAATCCATGACAATCCACAAGCATTTGCCAAGTTGGAGTATTTCACTACTTGGTAAGGAATTAGGCAGGCTTCAAAAAAAGCAGTAAACCATATCTAGAGTGAAGTATAAGAATTTGCTGGAAATAAAAATTTCACTGGAGGTCAAGATGGCACTATTCTGCCAGAACACCCCAGGAAGTACTGAAATAATGAATTGCTTATTTTTTCCTGCCAAAATCAACCTGAAGTGGGAGGAAGCTGAAAGCCTTAATCTTCTTAGGAAGCAGATTGATCAAGAGATCAAGTTTCCTTTCAAGGACAATTTGAACAGAAATTGGTTTGCATGGAAGAAGCCACTACTGCAATACCCTGAGAGCTGTCATCCCTCTTATGCCATTGTGCTCTAATAATGCAGGCCCATCTGGAGCCCAGGCTAGCAAGTTCAGGACTTTCATACAAAATGAAATGATTGATATTCCCTTTATTTTCTGTCCCTTTCATTAATGGTGGATATCCTCTTTATTTTCTGTCTCTTCCATTATTACAGTTGTCTAATCTACAAGGGGCAGGCAGGCATTTGCCACAGGCTCCTAAACATTTCAAACACAAAAACACAGTCCTCCTTCAATAATTTTTATCCTTCTGTTTCAGGGAAGTACAAAAGGCATGTCCTGGGTTAGATAAACCATTTACCTAGTTCAATACCTATTTTGAGCCATGCTTGGAGAAAAGCATGAAAACCAGGCAGAAAAACAACCACATCTCCACGAGACCTGACAAAAGCCAGATGCCAAATTTTGGTTCTGACTATGCTGGCACAAAATGGAAGATGAAAAAATGTCCACACCGTAGTTCACCCTAAATACACCGCAGAGATAATTTTATCCTAGTACTCGAGTTTCAGGCACATACAGGCTGGTGGATTAATCATCCCCATTCTCTTTTGAATCATGGTACAGGTGGGAGGAATCTCTAATTGCTTTTTGTAGCCTGTAGCTAATTACTGCCCACACAAGGAAGATGGAGAGACATCGTTCCCAGGAAATGTCTCAGGGCCACAGACTCACAGGCTTGAGCTCAACCCACGGACAATTTAATCAAGGTATTCCATCTCCTTAGCCCTGTATTAGAAATCTCTGCCTGGCTCTGATGTGAGCAGTGCCCCGTGGGAAGGAACCTGCACTCGCTGTTTCACTGCACACACAGACAGCTCAGCCCCAAGAACATCCTGCAGTTTGCAGCTTCGGTACTTTAGTCACAAAATCCCTAAAATTAACATGACCCATGGTGACTGTAAGAAGAGAAAAAGCACCAGGCTGTCAATCCTGCCAATTTCTATCCCCAGCTATACATCAGAAGGAAAAACTTTCATCATGTACATAAATATAAATTTTCCTGCTTTCTTGGTAAGAAACAGTCACATCCTTTCTGCTGAAACCTAAACCAAGAAGCAGCAGATCAATACTGGATCGACATCTCCTGTGGAAGAGTTCAAGCAAAAGGGTTCAGGTTTCACAAAGTTCTGAGGAAAAAAGGCAAGAAATCTGTAATAAAAAGTGTAAAGCAATCTTAACTAGAAACACAACCATTCCATCATGTATAATTCTTATAGTATGTGGTTATTTATTATCACAGATTCAAATCTTTAAATGTACTCATTATTATCTCTCTTGCACCTATCAATTACATTCACACAAAAAAAGATCAGCTCCAATTATAAAGATATTATGACTATAAATACAAACTTCTAGAGAGTCAGTTGGCATGAGAAACCAATCTGCCAGACTCTCCTAGAAAAGCCACCCTGGTGTGTGGATGAAAGAGTAACTGGGAGGTGGAAAAGCTGCAGTGAGAACAGGGCCAGAAAGGCAGCTTCCACCAATTGCACTACAAGGGAGAAAGAACAGGGTATGAAAGAGAAGGAGATCAAGTAAAAGAGTTTAAGGTTTCCATTTGCAGCTTGACAGAAAAATAGCAGTGTTCTGTCTTAATTTCCTTAAGCTG
>VYZP01025110.1:0-12689 GCA_013400635.1 Hypocryptadius cinnamomeus
TGGAATTCCAGCAGCTCAGCCACTGGGAAAACCACTGGGAAAACAGAGAGGAATACCACTCCCAAGGGATCGTTCATCCCATGTTTTGTGGGGGCTGGAAAGTGATTCCAGGAGCTGATCCCACAGGAAGGAGAGCTGGGAATGGGCAATGCCGGTGAAATTCCTGCCCGGCCGTGCCCGACTCCGGAGCGATTTCCCTCCCTCCTGGAATCCCACTGCACCCACACCCACTGAGAGCTTTAATTCCAGCCTCATCCCAGAAAATCGGATCCCTGCACATTCCCCAGCTGGACACAATGGAGTTACAAAATCCTGGAATGCTTTGAGTTGGAAGGACCTTAAGGATCATCTCATCCCATGGGCAGGGACATCTCCCACTGTCCCAGGGTTCTCCAAGTGTCCAACCTGGCCTTGGACACTTCCATGGATCCAGGGGCAGCCACAGTTTCTCTGGAAATTCCATCCCAGCCCCTCCCCACCCTCCCAGCCAGGAATTCTTTCCCAACATTTAATCCAAACCTCCTCTGGGTTGGTTTGCCAGGAGATGGTGCAACACCAAAACCGTGAGGAGGTTGTTTGACTTTCACCGAGGTTGTTGTTTCAAACACCTCCACGAGAGTGGCTCTTTTCCAAGTTTTCCAGAGGATTGGTCGGATGTGTTGGAAATTCAGTATTTTAATTTTAATTTAAATTTAAATCTCCTTTGGCTTTGTGGACTGGAATGGAAAAGGGGAGCAGCCAATAGGGATGAGGGAACAGCTGGAGCTGGGCCAGGTTTAGGTTGGGTTTTAGGGAAAAGTTCTTCCCCCAGAGGGTGTTGGGCACTGAACATTTCCCAAGGAATGGGCACATTCCCAAGACTGCTCCAGGAGTTTGGACAGGGTGGGATTGTTGGGATCTGTGCAGGACTAGATTCCTGTGAGCCCTTCCCACTCAGGATATTCCAGAATTCCATGTCTGCTCCAGGCAGACGGATGTTTAAGCCACATCTGAGTGGGCGTCTGGCCTTCTCCCAGCCCAGGTCACCCGAAATTCCAGGACAGGCACCAGAGAACTCTGCAATTCCAGGACAGCCAGTGGAGAACACCGATGTTTTTGCCAAAGAGCCCAAATTCCCACAGCTCTGCTCACATGCTCCTCCCTCAGAAATCCCAGAGCAGCCACCAAGGCCAGGATGCTGCTCTGGAACCTTCCAGCAACAAAATCACGGCAGAGGAATTCCAGGAGTGGGAAGGGACCTCAAATCCAAGGAATTGAACACATGAATTCCCTGAATTCTGACAGAAATTTCCTGGGATGCCTCACCCAAGTCACTCCATGAGCAGGAGAGGTTTGGATTAATCCCAGTTTTCCAGCCCTAAGGCAGGAGAGGACAAAAACCTGGAGATGGTTTTGAGGGAATGAAGGTGGGGAATACCCAAACGTCTCCTGCCCTAAACAGTTCTTTAGTGCTGTTCCGGGGCACGGCACAATCTCTTCCACTGAATATTCAGGATTCAGTTCTGGATTTGGGGCTAGAACTGGATTCAAATCCCATCCAAGCCATTGATATTCTAGATTCTTTCATTATTTTAAGGCTCTCTCAAAGTGAGTCTCTCTCCATCCTTTTTGCATCCAGAGCAAACTGTGCAAAACTCATGGAAAATAAAATTTCCCAATGTTTTCGTGGCTGAGGAGTTTGGTCATATTCCAGGTTTCTTCCCAAAAAGACCCAGAGTGTTCTCTATCCTATGTCCAAAAAGTTTTGGTTGGGATCCCTCACTTGGATTTATTGAATGTTTCCCAGTGCTCCCATTTGAGCTCCTTTTGGATTTAAGCTTTTCTTAATTCCTGGGAAAAAAGTCGGGATGTTCAAGTTTGGATAAAGTTCAAAGAGGTTTTGATAGTGGAGTTTAAAACTGTTCTCCCCAAAATGTTTTTATTGGGGATTTTCCTCATCATGAGGGTGAGATTTTCATACCCCAGGCTGAGATCTTGATTTTAGTCCAAGCCTAAATCCTAAGTAGAGGCACCAGCTCATGCAGCACCCTCAGGGTGACCAACACCATGCTTCTGGGGCAGCCTTTAGGATTTAATCCATAAACCACCAATGAGATGTCCACAATAAATCCCAAGTTTTAGGACTCAGGCTTTGCTAAGCCTGCCCTCAAGGCCAGAATTCCCTCTGGGAATGAGTGAGGCAGGAATCGGAGAGCCGGGCTGGATTCATATCCACAACCTCATTAAGAATCAAATTCTGACCTTATCCCCACCCTGGAAGTGCCCAAAAAAAGGAGGAGACCCTTGTTTACGTTGTTAAGTGACCTTGGAGATCTTTCCCAACCTTCATGAAAATGCCAAATCAACACTTCCAACCCTATGCCCACTTGGAAAAGAGGCCCAGAAGGTGTCTCCAACCTTATTCCCACTTGGAAAAGAGGCCCAGAAGGTTCCTCACTTGCCATGGGGTTTCCCCAAGAGCCACTCGCCCTCATGGGTGGCCCCCCCGAGCCTGCCCAAAAAGGAGCAGCCCCTTCATGATGTGGTTGAGTGACCTGGAGAAGTTTGGATTGACCTTGGAGATCTTTCCCAACCTTCATGGAAACTCCAAACCAGCACTTCCAACCTTATTCCCACTTGGAAAAGAGGCCCAGAAGGTTCCTTCCCAGAGCCACTCACCCTCATAGGTGGTTACTCTGAGCCTGCCCAGAAAAGGAGCAGCCCCTTCATGAGTGACCTGGAGAAGTTTGGGTTGACCTTGGAGATTATTTCCAACCTTCATGGAAACTCCAAGCACTTCCAACCTTATTCCCACTTGGAAAAGAGGCCTGAAAGGTTCCTTCCCAGAGCCACTCATAGGTGGCCACCCTGAGCCTGCCCAAAAAGGAGCAGCTCCTTCATGAGTGACCTGGAGAAGTCTGGGTTGCCCTTGGAGATCTTTCCCAACCTTCACAGAAATGCCAAACCACCACTTCCAACCTTATTCCCGCTTGGAAAAGGAGCCCAAAAGGTTCCTTACTTGCCATGGGGCTTCCCCCAGAGCCACTCGCCCTCGTAGGTGGCCCCACGGAGCCGTCCCTCCATGCGGAAGATGTAGGTGAAGAAGCGGCGGGACGGGGCCTCGCTGCCTTCCCCGCTGCGGCCCCAGAGCGGGAAATCCCGCTTCCCGTTCAGCGCCTGGCGCACGGCCTGCTCCAGCTTCCACCGCCACACGGCCTGCGGGCACGGAAAACAGGGAATGAGCACGCATCCCAGGAAAATCAACCGGAGACAACTCCAGGAAAGCAGCGAGGAACTTGTGGGATCCCATCAAAGCCCATCTGCAGCTTCCAGAGGGGTTCTCCTGGAAGTTGGATACTGCAGCAAGGCACAACAGCTGTGAGGGAGGAATTTCCACCTGGATGTTAAAAAACAGGAAAAAATTCCACTTGGATATTAAAAAAAAAAGAACTACAAATTTCAAGTTGATTTGCAAAAGAGAAACTTCAAGAAAAGCAGCAAGAAACCAATGGGTTCCCACCAACACTCCTCACCAGCCATCAACTCTGAGCCACCTCTGGCCATCTAATCCAGGATTTTTTTGGAAAAGGAGCCAAAAATCCCAACCCACCCTCACCAGAATTATTATCCTGTTTTAAATAATAAAGAGATGGGAAAATCCCAAAGCCTGACCTTCATCTGAGGGTCCTTGGCGGAGAGGACAAACGTCTCTTCCGGGGTTGTGATGCGTAGGCTGTGCCTGGGAGGGAAAAAAAAGGATGGAAAACAATTCTCAATCCATCAGCTCTTCCCATTCCCCTCCTAGAGATCCTGGTGCTTTCTCAAGTGGTTGTTCTGGAGATATCTCAAGTTCTCCAGGGCTGGATTAAAGAATTTTGGGATTCATTGGGAACAAACAGGGTGAGAGGGAACAGCCTCAAGTTGTGCCAGGGAAGGGTCAGGTTGGACATCGGCTGGAATTTTTTCATGGAAAATGTGGTCAAGCATTGGAATTGCCCAGGGAGGTTTGGAGTGCCCGTCCCTGGAGGTGTCCAAGGAATTCTGGGCTGGGAACAAGGTGAGGATGGGACACAGGTTGGATTAAATGATCCCAGAGGGCTTTTCCAACCTCAAAAATTCTGGGATATCAATCTGGCAGCAAATTCCAAGCTGGTGAGATCCCATTATCCATATCCCAATCCCACAGCCCAGAAAGGAGATGGGACAAAGCTTTGGATCATTTTCCTATTAACCTGAACATTTTTATTCCTTTTTTTTAACTCCCAGTGGAAATTTCTCACTCACAATCCTGGAGCCGATTTCTCTCCGCAGTTTTCATTCACCCACACCAGCTTCAGATCAAAACTCTGGAAACTGTTTCCCTGGAAAAAAATGGGAAAAGATGGTCCTGTTATTGCTGGAAACATTCATGGAATGGCAGAGCTGGAACTGCAGCACAAATTCCCAACTTTTTGGTCCATCCATCCCACATTAGGAGGAGAGACCTCGGAGATCGAAAAGCCACCAGAAAAGGAGGGAAGTTCTGATTTGAACACTCCTAAAGCTCTTCCAAAATTCCATGGCCACATCCAGGAGTAAAACATTCCCACATGACCCTGATCTCCACAGGAATTCCCTCCCACCACATGGCAACATTCCCAAATAATTTCAGCCAATATTCCCAGAGATTTGTGGTTGCCCATCCCTGGAAGTATCCAAGGAAAGGCTGGACTAGGCTTGAAGCAACCTGGGATGGTGGGAACATGGAATGGGGTGGGAATGGATCGTCTTTAAGCTCCCTTTTCATCCAATCCATTCTGGGATATATTTAGGATTTGGAGTCCAGGTGGCACCACCAAAAATATCCCAGAAATCCCAAATTTAAGGAGTCACTTTTGGGGTCAGCAGCACCCAAACAAAACAAACTCCAACAATTGGAATAAAAGGAAAAATCTTAATTTCTCATCTCCTTTCCCTGCCTCACATCCAGCTGTTCACACAGAGCTGCTGCCTGGCAGGATGGAGTTTTCCAAGGAATTCCACAGTGTTTTCCCAGATTTGGGAGAAGAGAAAAGGAAGGGACATCAAAATTCCCAACCAGGTCAATCCCAATTCAGTTGGAATTCCCAAACCTCCATAAAGCTCAGCAGCAGCAGGTGAGACACAGATGGCAATCATGGATTGAACATGGAGATAATTCCATGGATTTGCTCATCCTGTGTTCCCATCCCAGCCACGGCACGATCCAAGCTGGAATTCCCTCATGGGAACACATCCCCACACCCAAAATTCCCAAAATAGCCCCAAAACCACCTCCAACGTCTGCAGCCATGGCACAAACATGGAAAATCCATTTATCCCAATGTGTGGGAGCTCATGGAATGTCATCCTTGATCCATCCAATCCCTTGGGATAACCAAGGGCCAAAATTCCCTATGGAAAAGGGTGTGGATCACTCAAAAGTTGCCTGTGATGGTGGATAATCCACATTTCCTGGGAAAATGTTTTGTGGATCTCCTCTACTCCTTCCCAGATTTCCTTGATTTTCCAGAGCCAATCACACTTAGATGGATCTGAGACAAAGTTTTCCCAATTTTTCCCAACAGCCAAACTCTGCTGTGTGTTCAACATCAAAAAACTGGAATTTTACCACCATTCCTATGGAAATTGCTGTCATTTCTGCCATTCCACTGGAATTTTAGGTTCATTTGTCCGTGTTCCCTTCCCTTCCAGGATCCTCCCTCTGGAGTATCCTGGACTCACCTGGATGAGCACCAGGACGTCGTCGAAGAGCAGGAGCCGCTCGGAGCGGGCAGTGCCGGAAGCGATGGGAAGGTTCCTGCTGTCCTCCAGGAGCCTCCTCTCAGGGACACACAGCATGTCCTGGAGCAGCAGGAAAAACCAGGATTGGGAGAGGACATGGAATTCCAGGCAGGAATTCCTGCAGGGATCAGCTGGCTCGGGGTTCCAGTGGCAGTGGCACACTTGGGACACAAATTCATCTTCCACCCAACTCTGCTCTGTCAACTTCAATCCTCAAATTCCCAATCCATATCAAATTCCTGATCCACACCAAATTCCCTCTGGCTCAGGGTTCCAGTGACAGTGACACACTTGGGACACAAACTCGGCTTTGAAATCCCCATTGAGTTTCTCCAACTCTTCTGCTCAGCTCTGCTCCATTGAATTCCAGCCTCAAATTCCCAATCCATATCAAAATTTGAGAACCATACCAAATTGCTGATCCATATTAAATTCCCAATCCACTTTGAATTCTTCATCCTTATCAAATTCCGGAACCATATCAAATTCCTCATCCTTATCAAATTCCCAATCCATACCAAATTCCTGACCCATATCAAATTCCCAATCCACTTCAAATTCCTGATCCACATCTAGCTCCTGACCCATACCAAATTCCCAATCCATATCAAATTCTTCATTCTTATCAAATTCCCCATCCATTTCCAATTCCCCATCCATACCAAATTCTCAATACATACCTAATTCCTCATCCCTAACAAATTCCGAATCTACTTCAAATTCCTGATCCATATCTAATTCCTGATCCTTATCAAATTCCTCATCCTTATCAAATTCCTCATCCTTATCAAATTCCCGATCCGTACCAAATTCCTCATCCTTATCAAATTCCCCATCCACACCAAATTCCCGACCCCTGTTCCATTCCCTAGGGACTCACGGTGAATTTGTAGCCCAGGGATTTCCAGAGCTCCTTGGTGAAGGCAGCTTCATCCAGGACCTGGCCGATGAAGGATTCCAGCTTCCCGAATTCCTGTGCCACAGTGGCCACCACATCCTGCTCCGACCCCTGGGAAAGGACAGGAAAACTCCAGGAATGCTGCAAATGTGGGCCAAGAGAGGTCCAGGCTGGATTTTAGGGAATATTTATCCATTTAAACATTAAATTTAAGTATTTCTTTATTTTATATTTAGCAATGTCCAGACAGGATATTCAGGAATATTCAGCATCGTGTCCCTCCTGGAAAGAGGGAGTTCCAGGCTGGATTTTAAGGAATATTTAGCTAAGAAGGTCCAGGTTGGATTTTTGGGAATATTTATCAATGTCCAGGTTGGATTTTAGGGAATATTTAGCAATGCATCCATCCTGGATCAAAAAAGGTCCAGGCTGGATTTTTGGGAATATTTAGAAAAGGAGTTCCAGGTTGGATTTTTGGGACTATTCAACAACGTGTCCATCCTGGACTAAACAAGTTCCAGGTTAGATTTTCAGGAATATTTAGCAAAGGAGATCCAGACTGAATTTTAGGGAATATTTCTTCCCACAAAACCCATCAAGAAGATCCACTGAGCATTCCAGGGAATTCCCACCTCCTGGAGCTGCTCCTGGAGCTGCGAGAGGAGCTGCAGGTAGCTCTGGATGTGCTCCCGGAAGGGTTTGTGGAGCACCAAGTGCAGGGCCAGGCCCAGGGAGCTCTCCGAGGTGAAATCCCGCAGGAATTCCTTCAGCACCGCCTTGTGCAGCTTCCAGGCCTCGCTGGAAAATTGGGAATGATGAGAAAGGGTCGTTAATTATCCTGGAATTCCCGCTGTTCTGTTTTCCAAACTTTCTGTGTGGTGAGGATGGAGAAAGGTGTGAAAAATCTGGGAATGCGCTCCTCAGAAATTTGTGTTTGCAGTTGTTGCTTCCATAAAAATCTGGGATTAGTGGGGATTCCAAGCCAGATTCCCACCCCTTCCCTAAAGCCCCAAATCCTAATTTTCCAACTGCAGAAGCAGCTCAGGGTGGCTGGAAAGACAAAAATCCAATCCTGGAATTGGACAGGGCTTGTAGCAACCTGGGACAGCAGGAGCCATGGAAAAACTGGGAATGTGCTCCTTAGAAATCCGTATTTTCACTCCCTGCTTCCCTAAAAATTTGGGATAAGTGGGAATTCCCAGCCAAATTCCTCTCTCCAATTCCATCTTTTCCCTAAATCCCCAAATCCCGAGTTTCCAACTCCAGAAGGAGCTGGGGGTGGTTGGGAAGAGGAAAATCCAATTCTGGAATTGTCCAAGGTTGGAAAGGGCTTGGAGTGACCTGGGATAGTGGGAGCTGGCCTGGGATAGGATGAGAGGATTTTTTGGGGAATTTTCCAAACCATTCTGGAATTCTGGGATTCTCTGGTGCCCCCATATCCCAAGGATTCCCAAAATTCCCAAGGATTTTCCACCCGCTGACCTCTTGCTCTTGGCAGCCTGCTCGAAGCCCTGGACCACAACAAAGTTGGCGAAGGTGACGAAATACCTGGAAAAAATTCCAAGGAGGAGTTTGAGAGGGAAAATTGGGATGAGTTTATGGATCCCAACTTTTTGGGAAGTTCCCATAATCCCATAAAAGCACCTCTGGAAAAATACAGGCCTGGATGTTTGATGGATTGGGATCAAAGGTTGGATCAGATATTGGAATTCTTTCCCAATCTTAACTCCAGGATTTTTGGCAGACTTGGATAAGGCAAAAGTGCTCATAATCCTAGGATCCATCTCCATCAGATTTTATGGAATGAAATTCCATAAACGAATTTTCTGCTCCAAGCTGTTCATTCACAGACTCTTCACCACAGAATTCCCAACAGAACTGGGAAAATCTGGGAATTCTGGGATGGAAATAATGGAGTTGTCACACTATGGCTCTGAGCTTTATTTTTCCAAGTACAACCTGGAATTTTTTTTCCATCTCATATTTCCCAAGATTTTCTTCCAAGATCTGCATTTTCTGTACCAAAATTTTCCAGCAAATCCTACATTTTCTCCAAGCAAATCCCACATCTTCCCAGCAAATCCCACATTAAACCTGGGTTTAATTCCAAAAGAAACAGGAATAAAATCTCAGGAAAATTCCTTTGGATCATCCAAAACCTCATTCACTGGAAAATCCCAACTGGGAAATCCCAACTGGGAAATCCCAAACTGGGAAAGCTTTGGCCACTTCCATGGAGAAGCAAAAACACGGAATTGAAGATTTTTACAGAATTTCAGCTCTCCATAAAATTTCATTCCCGCTGGGATCTCCAATCCCAACCCAAAACCACAAAATCCTGGAGAAATCACATCCAACCCATTTTCCAAGGATATTTTCCCGATATTCCAAACGGGATCAACCCAATCCCGTTTTCCCAAATATTCTGGTGCTCACTGGATGTAGAGGCTGAGGAAAAGTTCTCCTTTCCAGAGGATATAAAAATCCTGGATACAACTGGAATTTTCCAACTGGGATTTTCCCCTCAGGATCCGGGAATTCTCCTCCGTGAAATTCCAGAGGGTTTGGAAGCGATCGTTGAGGAGCACCAAGAGCTGGAAGTTCTCCTTTTCCTTCGGATCCTGCGGCTCTGGGAGGGAAAAATTGGGAAAATCCTGTGGGAAAGGTGCAATTCCAAAGGGATTTTGTGGAATTTTGTGGTGGAAAAATTCAGGGAAATGGGAAATTCCAGGAATTTTCAGAGTTGTTTTTGTTGGAAGGAATGAATTGAATAATTCGGGAATGTAGAGAGAAGAAAACATGGGAAGAATGAAAAAACAAGGGAAATTCCAGGAATTTTCAGAGGCCATGGAGCCATTTTGCTGGAATAAATTAAATAATTTAGGAAAATAGGGAGCAAAAAAAAATTGCGGAAAATGGATCTAAAAAAGGGGAAATTCCCGGAATTTTCAGAGCTGTTTTGGCTGGAAGGAATGTATTAAATAATTTGGGAATATAGAGGTGGAAAAAATTGGGAAGAATGGGGGAAAAAAGGGGGAAATTGCAGGAATTTTTAGAGGCCATGGAGCCGTTTTTGCTGTAATGGGACAAACTCCATCCCAAACTCTCTGCACACTCATCCCGCTGCCCCAGAGAGAAAATTCCTGCCCTTTTCCCAAGGAACCATTCCCAGTTTCCTTGGAGTCATCCCAAAAAGAATTCCTGGAAAAGCCCCACCAAGGAAAATCAGGGCCAGGAATTTCGCTGGATTGGGAATGCTGATCCCGGTGAAAACAAGGATTGATCCCAAAAAACCACCCTGGCCTCGCTCCCTATTCCCAATTTTAGGGAAAAATTTGCTCTTCCCAGCAGGAATTCCAGCTGGAAATCCCTTCCCAGATCGATTCCAGGTGGGAATTCCAGAGAAAAATTCCCAGAATTTACCTGTCTGGAGCAGAGGTTTGAGGATGAGGGCGTCAATCCGGGCCAGGCAGGAGGAGAAGTTTTCCTCCAGCTGAAGCAATGATCCCAAAATTCCTGAAATTCCAGCTGTGGACATGGCCTGGAAAACAGCAGGAACAAATCAAATCCCAGGAAATCCATCAGATTCCATCTCCAAGGTTTTTCCTTGGATTTCCAGAAAAGCTTCCCAGGCCTTGGCACCATTTCCCAGTGGGACCAATCCCAAAAATCCCCAGGAAAAATTGGGAGAGGAACGGAAACCAGAGACAACCCAGCCCACTTTTCCTGAACTTTCCCAAATTTCCAATGATCTTAGGGATGGAAAAGCCTGGAATTAATTCCTTGAGGTAATCCTGACACATTCGAGAGCGGAAAATCCTGGAATTCCAAGGGATGAAGGAGAAGTATCTTCCCACCCCTCTCATTCTGATTCTCGTCCCTCTTTTCCCAAATTCCCAATGATCTCAGGGCCACAAAATATTCGGAAAAGCCTGGAATTCATTCCTTCAGGAATTAGTGGAATCCAGCAGGATTATTTTTCTTTTCCCAAAGAAAATTTCCCCAATTCCCAGAGAAAGCTCCCACAATTCCCAGACGAAATTCCCCCAATTCCCAGAAAGAATTCCTACAATTCCTGGAGGAATTTCCCACAATTCCCAGAGAAATTCCCCCCCGGCGCTTTCCTGCCCAAAGCCTTTCCCAAGGGAATTCCGGGTGCTTTGCATGAGGCCTTTTCCAACACCTCTGGAATGTCAACATTCCCAAACAGGTCAAGCCTGTGGCTCAGCTAGGCTGGGATTAACTAGAGCTGGTTTTAGCAACCAAACCTAAAGCCAGGAGCTTCCCAAGGTTTATTTTGCTCCTATTCCCAAAAACCCAGCTCTGGAATCAGGAATCTGCAAATTCCTAACTTTAGTCCCTGTTCCTCCCTGTTATTCCTGGATTTCTCTGGAATTCCCAGATTTTTGGCCTCCAAAAGCACTCCAAACCGGATTTTTGGGATAATCTCACCCACATTCCCAAAAATTCCCATTTTCCTGCTCTTTGGGATTGAAGCCATTCCAGGGAGCAGCTGCACATTCCAAAGGGGTTTTTCCTAAACAGCCTCAGCTTTAGGCCAGGCTACACAAACCCAATTTAAGCACAGTTTCAACCCAGCTCCAAATTAAACCCAAGTTTAAAACATGCCCCAAACTAAACTGAAGTTTAAACCCAGCCCCAAATGAAACCGCAGTTTAAACCACAGATTAAACCCAGCCCCAAAATAAACCGAAGTTTAAACCCAGCCCCTCCTCTGCCTTTAATTCTTTATTATTTTTAAAAGCCTCAAAAAGTGCCGCTTTCCCCTCAAAACCGAGCCTTAGATCCCGACTTTTCATGGAATTCCAGAGCTCCTGGAAGGATTTTTTTGGGATCACCTTCTCCCGGACAGAAACCTGCTAAACCGAGCTTATCAACCCGGCTTTAATTCTTGATCTCTTGGCACAGCCGCGGCTTCTCCAGCTTTGTTTCATCCGCCCTGGAATTCCAGGCGAGGCTGGAAAATCCCTCCCTGCAGCAGCAGGATCGGGAAGTCCCGCCTAGAAAAGCCTCGGTGGGAGCAAGGACGGGGTTTAGACCGGGGTTTCATTTTCGCCTCGAGTGAAATTCCTTATAAAGAACTGAAATTCCTTAGGGAAAAGCGGGGTTTTGTGGGAAAATCCGGGAAAATCCGCTCCGAAATTTGGAACTTGATCCCGGTTCTACCTGGGGAGAACATTCCCAAATTTCTCCGGACTAAATCAAACTGATCCCAAAACCAAGCAGGAAATCCCAAAATTTGCTGAATTCTGGAGCGACCCACCTGGAATGAGGCAGCGCAGGAAAATTCCTGGCTGGGAAAATCTCCGGGAGGCGCAGAAATTCGGGAATTCTCGGTGTTCCCGAGGCTGGAACTTTTCCCTCCCATATTTCCCTCCCACATTTGGAGGCAGAGCCACAAATCCCAAACACCCACGGGAACCGGGATTACAAAATCCCAAATCTTGGCTCCCCAAAGTTCCTGCTCCTCCTCTTCCCCCCTTACTTTTTTTTTTTTTTTTTTGTTAATTTAAATAATCCCGGATTTTGTCAAACCGGATTTTGTCATCCCGGATTTCGGGGAAGTTGAACTTTCGGGAAGTTGAAATTTCGAGAAGTGAAAGGAAAAAAGGTCAGGAGGGGTTTTGGGCAAGTTTCGCTTCTCAGCCTCGCTCTGTTCTCACAGTGCTTCTCCCAAAAAAAAAACTTTGGGATTTTTTCCTCCTCCTTCCAAGTTCGCTCCCATTTGCTGGGAATTCCAGGAATTCCTTGGAAAAGGAGATTTTTCCTGCCATTCACAGGCGGCGCTTCCCTTCCGCATTAAAACCCCAAAAACAACCCCAAACTTCCCGAATCCCTCGGTCAGGAGCTCCCAGAGGTCTCTGCTGCACCTCAACCTTTAACTCTTTCCCTTCCTCCTAAAAAAATCCTAAATCCAACTCTAAAATTCCCAACTCCATCGATCAGGAGGTCCCAGGTACCTCAGCCACCTTTAACCATTTCCCTTCCT
>VYZP01025118.1:4418-19653 GCA_013400635.1 Hypocryptadius cinnamomeus
AGAGTCTTGTCACAACACTTAACTGTTACTCATTTTTATTATTCCTCAGAAGGGGTTTCTGGAACATCTAAAATACAGTCTTATCACAAAATGGAAGTAAAGCTGGAAAAATATAGACCTGACTTTTGGGTTTGTTTTTTTTTTACATGAAACTTATAAAAGCTATATGATAAATATACATACCAGGCTTTTAAAAATTGGTTGATTTCTGCTCAAGAAACTTCTGCACAGAATTTCTTTATGCTTAGGCTCAACCATCATTAAATTAAAAGTCCTTGAGAAAATGCATGAGTGATGAATGCTACAAATACAAAAGGTTACAATTCATTTTCTTTCCAACAAACGTATGTAATTTAAAATTCTACCAGTGGGGGTTTCCTATGCCCATTAACTCAGAGAGCAGACAGGTACTCTAGTGCATACATGCAATAAATCTTTGTATGAACCAAGACCAAAATAAGTCATCAACATTAAATGTTTAACAATGTGAAGTATTTAAATAAAGCTCTTCGTTATTTCTCATCTATAAAATACAGATTTCTAGCTTAATTTCAATGAGTTCCAAGATAAAAAGTAAACTGCCTTTTAGAATACATTATAATATTTTGCAGTCATTAAATATATTTTCTTTGTTTCATGCAGGTTTTGTCTGCCAATACAGACATGTCTTTAACCACGTTGGAATTTTTTTAAATTTTTTTTTTTAAATGAAGTAGATACATCACTTGCAGACTTAACACATTCTACCGAATATATTTTTCTCACTAATATAACTGTAAATATTTAAAGGAAAAATACATAGAACTAGAGAATCAATAGATTTAGACATCACATTCTAATTTCACAATAACTTAATCTAATATTCATTATTCCCAGTCAGTAAAAATAGCTCAAATCTCAGATGGAGTAAACTGGCATCAGTCCTGCTGAGCTTTTATACTCCAGATTTTTCATTTAGACTTTGTTCCATCTTTCTAAGTGGGTTTTTTTGTGTGTGTGTTTGTTGATTTTCTTTTTCTCTGTGTACCTTTTTTAATATGAAGACAAGGACAGATTTTCAAATTTCTTGCCATACGTTTCCAACTGCCTAAGAACCACCCTCAGGACCCTAATTAGCACAACTATTTTTAAGACTGATTTTTCCTGTTCCTAAAATAAAATTATTTTTGTTTCACCATAGAAAGCACACTGCTCCACATTCTTTAAGCTCCTGAAAGGAAGCCTGCTACATTTGGCTAACAGATTTCCAATAAGAATGTAGAGTCAGTCCTGAAAAGCAAAATTTATAAGCCTGAATATGTTAGCTATTAAATCATTTAGTCTCTCACTTTCTTGCATAAGATTTCAGAAATTAGTATTCCTGAGTCATTCAGATTCTACCTTCAGAGATGATTTACACTGCTGCAAGACGTCTCTCATATTTTGCATGGCTAATTTTCTACTTTATTCAGCAGGGGAGGAGGAAACGGTTGTTTGTTTTTTACAGTTTTGCAGATCTATCAAAGGCAAAAAATAAAACAAATTATATGCAGTGTGGGTTTCAGAATCCCTATTTTCACAGCAAATTAAGTTCAGGTGCGTTAGATGGAGTTGCAGACAGCTAAATACCAAAATATATGGTGCAATTGTCCCAAATTTAAGGATGGGCTGTACTGTAAGATTTCATATTCATGTGGAATACAGAAATAGAGCTTTGATTAGTAAATTGTTTGTAGAGTTTTCCATCTGTACAAGGCTTAGAAAAAGGCCCTTCTATGGAGTGGAGCATTTACTACTCCAAGATGAATTTGATTTCAGAAACTTCTCAGGGGCTGGAATCCTTGTTACTTGGGTTTTTATAATATTGATTAGATAAACTGGCTGTATAAAGTGGCATGAAAGTAGACCTTACTGTAAGACATAATATTGTACTAGCAGAAGGAATTCCTTAATAGCCTTTTGTGTCTTTTTCATCTCTACCTTGCGTAGCTTTTTTCTATGGCTCAGTCTCAGAACTCTTTATGCCAATGCCTGAAATCGTTTTGTAACATGATTATCATTTAGTCAGGCATGCCAGTGGAGTCAATGTGGCCCCTCAGGCAGGAAATATAAGACTTCCAAATAGTTATTTTAACTGTTACTAAATAAGAAATTATTGCTGTAAAATATCACAAATTCAATCTTTTTTCAGCATTGCCATGTAACTTCATTGCTACTAATCCAGGAGTAAAACTTGCCTACATGATGAGTGCTACTTATTTTGTTTAACCTGTTTTTTCCTTCTAGTCCTATTAGAAGCTGTTCATAATTAGTCCTAATTATATTCATGTTCTGAAGTTAATCTAGAAGTGGATAGTCCAGTTGGTTGCTAAAATGGGGTTGTTTTCTCACTCACCTGCTTATTCCTCAGTCATTACCTGTATAGGTAGGGAAGGGAGAGGCCCAACTGCTTTTTGTGTTATTGGGTAACAGTAGGAGATGTGCTCATGAAAGGCACACCTAAGTTCCTATTCCTGTTCCAATGGATGTTCAACCTGCCAAGGGATTTTAGGCCCTGGGCTATGAAAGAGTTTCATTTAGTAGGCCTTTAGAAGGGATAAAAATCTTCACTAACCCCACCTTTCGTAAATAAAGCCTCTTGTATTCTTTTGACATTTTTATGGGATTCTTAATAGCAATTTTGGATTTAAATTTGACAAATTAATGATGAGGTTTGGATTTAAATTTGACAAATTAATGATGAGATTTAATCGGACAAGAAGGGGAAAATCAGATTAAACCAAAATAAGCTGCATTCATAACACATGTAGGCTTTCTATTTTCTAAGAATGAACTGCAATAAAGGTATAAAGGGATAGATTCAAGAGCAGGATTCAGATGACTTCTGCATCTGACCTAAAATGGGTATGTTTAAGTTGAAGATTTTTGATATTGCTCACATTCAAACACTCTTCTAAGAGTGAAAATGGCTTTAGGACTCATTTTTCTCTTAGGGTCTAGAAGCCTCTCAGTGTCTAAAAGACCAGACCATGCAGTTGCACCTCTTCCCTTCCTGTCCTCTGGGAATCCACATGGTAAGTGGATCCTATAGGACCTCCTGGTTTTCTTGCAGAGCAATCTACCTTTGGTACGTGTGACTGTAGGATGTCTAATCCCTCACAAAGCATGGTTACAGAGAATAGCTTTACCCTCAGTTGCTTAGGGGTTAAACTGTTTGCTCAAGATGTGTAAGACCCATCGGTCAATCCTTTGCCTGGAGGAGGTGATTAGTGGAAAATAAGGAGAGACAAATCCAGAGGAAAACTGGTTCCATTATTTTTAGACGGAAGAAATGCCAAACACGTGCATTCCTATAGAACAGCTATCCCTCTCTCAGTGAATCTTCAGACACATGAAAAAAATCTCATCCACGGTGCTTTTCTGAAAATACAGTTATGACCCTATGGATAAAAGCCAGTTTAATTAAGGATCTTAGCATTTTGGTTGCTTGACAACATGTTGAGATCCGAGGGCTGTGATTTTCTTATTATCCGCTCACAGCCATCTTCCACAAGGTAAATGCATATTGCTGTAGCTTCTTCAAATTTTATCAAACCACATGCCATGTAATGTCTTTCAAATTAAGTTCTACAGTTCCTAACACCATTTTATTAATTTTTTTTCTAATAGCAACGACTGCTTCCCAATTGAGTAAGTTATTATGAACAGACACGTTGCTAATGTATCTGTGCTTTTAATATTGAGACGCATCCAAGCATCAAAGTGAAGTGTGTTATTTTAGAATTTTAATTGTTCCAGCATACTGGCACATCTAATAGGTGCATGTTCTTCCTTAATTAAAGACAACTCTTCAAGATCAGTACACTGTGCCTTGCTCATCCATGATTGCCTCAGCTAACTCCCAGTCAGCCAGTAAAGTTTATAGAAATCCTGCTAAAAACTGAAGACTGAAAAAAAATCTTTCTCTTTAAACAAGAATGATTTCCCTTGGCAAGATACAGAGATGAATGACTGCCAACACTTTCCTTTAAGAGCTGCGTTAATAAAATTGGGCCAGATAATACTCCTTATTTCTGAAACATCTTTTTCTTAGGCAGCCTCATATTTCACACGGGTCTGTGGTAGGTAGCCTGACAGCAATCAAACACAAGTCTAGAGAGAGGAATGAATTTCTCCCTCCATGCTTACAAAATTGATATTTTAGTAAATGAATGTTTCCTAAACTAGATTTGCAGAGCTTTTTTATTTTTGAAGATAGGTAACTTTTTTTTCTCCAGACAACAGTTTGGACACTGTAATCAACTCACGTATGCCTTAATATTTGTGTAACTGCAATCATTGTGCAAACTTAACAGAAGTCAAATGCATTTCTGTCAATTCTACAGAGCACAAAATTTTAAGTCAAGTCGTGGATGGCAGCCTTTTTTGTGATGTACATCTGTACAGCCACATTTATAAAGGTATCTAGATACCTTGCCTGGGTGATGGAAAAGCTTTAGTCCAGCTTCACAGATGGGAAGCTAAGGCACCACTGTAAGACTACTTGACTTTCTTTCTATATATATTAGAATGTTTCTATTAAATGTTGAGAAGTGAGCAGACAAATCTGTAAAACTAGTTCCTGAAATGAGAAGCAGACTTTGTTATATGTTATATTATATGGTTTCTACCGTGAACTGTAATTTCTAAAATTGATATTAGCTTCACTGACTTTTTCCTAGTAGACATTTGATCTTTCTAGAATTTTCTCCATTCTTCTCAAGTGACAACTATTTTTCTTTACTGAAAAAACTAATTTTATTTGTTCTGTTTTTGTAATACAGTGTTCATTGATCACTTTATCATTCTTCTGTATGGCTTTCAAAGAGCCCCGCAGATGGTTAAATACGTTCTATGTGGACAGTTGAAATCGTGATTTTGTGAAAGTCGGGAATAAATTGTAGTTCAGCTTGTAGGCTGTGTAAAGCAATTCAGAGCCCTGCTACCACCCTTTGTTCTGCCTTGAATCATGCTGTTGTTCCAGCTCGTGCGCGTGTGTTGATCAGGCTCCCAACCGAGAGCTCGTTTTATTGCTGCACAAACAGGGATTAGCGCTGCCGCGCTCCTTTTCACTCATGCCCTGGGTTTCAGCACTCTTTTCAAAGGTGAAAGGTTAGTGGAGTAATTCAGTGAGCCACTTCACCTGTCTCTGCCCCCAAAGAATTACTTAGTCTCTGCATTATTATTAATGATAGCCAAAGAGAGCAACACTGCTGCTCTAAGATCACTGAAGGATGCTGTGATGCATTTCACATATCTCATTTTCTACATCAAGACCCACAGTATCCTTGACATGGTCTTCTAGGATTTCACTGAGTTTGAAACAGGTGATATGTGGCTAACTATGAAAACTTCCCGAGGCAAAGTGACACAATAAATAAAATTACTCACAAACAATTCATCTTCTCTTAATCCCTTCCTCTTGAAGTGCTAAATTGTTCTGTGACATATTTGGTGTAGCATGTCTCACGCTGCCTTTGCAGTTTTCACTGACTGGTCTTTTTGTAACACTAACCTGGATACCACTGAAAACAACATAGGAAAGTATAATTACATATTAAATAATTTTTAAATTAAGTTTAAGGGTGGTTTTGGTGTGAATCAAACTGTCACCATTTGCTGTTAAGAAAACTGGTGTTTTGGTGAAGTATTAGTTTCTGTGCTTGTCCCAGTCCTAACTTGAATATTTCTTTTTTTTTTAGTTTGCCTTTTGGGTCTTAAAGATTGGTACAATAATAAAACCAACAAAAATTGGATTCTGAAATCTTGGCTTTCACTGCAAGCCAATATGGGAATATATTCTGTCCTGCACTACCATTTGCAATGAAAGCACCAAACAAAATGTAGTTACTGAAAATATTAACTTTTATTCTGGAGAGGTTTGGTTTTGGGGTAACCAATCCTGCCTGTACTTCTGTATAAAGATGACTCCAATGCAGGTATCCTGTAGATAACATACAGAGCACATCAAATTTTCCTTAAAAAAAAGAGCTCAAGCATGCCACATTTTTTTAATTGAAAAACAAATACATCATAATATCTCATAAGAGAGGCTGTCCTAAAAGAAAGAAACAAACAAAAAGTAGCATTCCCTAAACCAAAAACTCTTCTAAATGTGTCACTGGAGTTAAAATAACTAGAAAATTATTTCTTTCATGTCACACATCCTGTCCAAAGAATAGGAAACGTTTAATTTTTGCTGACTGCTGTTTCAGTACAGGCAGTTCTGTAGAGCCTCTCAATGGGGTGCTCTCACTGCTATGAGCATGGAGTCGTTTAGTTCAGGAGAAGGAGTAAGACCTTTCAAATTACATCTAACCTTTGGAAATTCTTCCACTTTAATTCTGCTCTTCAGCTGGAGCCCAGCTCTTTACAGCCTGATACAAAGCTGAATTTAAACTGGACCAAGAAAAAAAAGTACATTCTAAGTATTTGGCTGAAGAAACGGTGAGGTTTTCATAGGGCTGTGGTTTTTTTAGGTTTTAAGGTACTCCAGAAATCTTCTGAGAACCCACTTGTGGTGGTGTAATAACTGGCTCCATCAGCTGTTCTCTATTAAAACTGCAAAATACTGCAATGGAAATAAAATTCTACTTTATAAATGCTCATAAAAAATATATAAAATGCATACAAACACCCGTAATGTACGTTTTAAGTCTAAATGTGTGTCTCTTTTACCATGTTGGCATTACCGATTGGAATTTCATTGCATATTGTGTGGTTGATGGGGAAGGCACATTGAAATCAAGCTGTTAAACACACCATCTCCGTTTTTTATTTCACTAGAGTATGTTTGCTGTATTTTTAAAAGAGCATTGCAAAGCCCAGGAGATGAATTCTGCTCTGAAATTGCTATTTGCTGACATAGAAATAGCTGTAAAAATACAAGCTGAGAAAAATACAGTGTAGCAATATATTTTCATTTATTTGGGGGGAAAGTAGTTTTTAAGGAAGAATTATAGTCTGCCTTCTGAATGATAAAGCAGTTTAACTAGCATTAAACACAGCTGAAATTTTGTAATGACCAAACCTCAGCTCATCCAAATCCCCAATAGCATTAACTCCCTAGAATTGAACTGTAAATTTGATTAGCCTTACAATAGACATGAGACACAAATGTTCTTCCTTATACAGTCATATTAAGTGGCTGCAAAAGAAGATGACAAGGTATTGTCAAGCAGTGCATCCAACCTTTTTAAGCTAGGGACAAGCTCCAGCTCATCCAGCTTTCAAAATCACATAAATACAGGGCAATTTCATGAATTCTAATATAACATGAAGATTACATATGGTGAGCTGAGGAGGGATTTAGCAGCTGCAGTCTTCCTGTAAATCATCCAGAAGATTTTTTTTCATAGTCTAGTTCTTTAGATTGACATTTTCCTTGTAAACTGCATTGCTGAACCATAGCTTCTGTCCTTGTCTGTATAATATGGTGCCTTTTTTATACATTTTCATTATTCATGCACTGTCTTCTGATGTGAAATTTCATCCTGTAATTCCTGGTGTGTTAATATTTTGCATGGAGTTAATCAGAGTACAGGATGAAAAATTTCCTTCACACGAGTTAGAGGTTATGGAGGCATCCTAGGGTAGGGTTTTAGAAGGAACAGTAAATTACAAGGCCTAAAAATTTCTGGGTCCACAGAGCTGCAGCAGCTCCTCCAGACTGGCACAGCACCCCAAAGGCTGGGAAGCCCATTCCTGCCCACAGGACAGGGAAGGAGCTGTGCACAGAGGGTGCCATCCCAGCTCTCCAGCCAGCCACCACACATCTGGTGATCTCCTGCCAGGCCATGAGTTGCATAGATATGCTTTTTTTATTAATTTATTGTGGGTTTATTTTAATTTCTTTCACAATATTGTTTCAGCAACACATTCCTGGCATAGTTTTATACTCCTATCCCCTGGTAATTGTTGTCATTTGGACACAGTCCTGGTTGAGTAAAATTCTGAAATTAACCCTGATTCATTGATGAATCATGCTACTTCTTTGAGGAAAAAAAAAGGTTAAAAACTAGAGCAGTTGACTAGTTATAGAAACAAATTTCTAGCATCAAGATTAAAACCACAGATATATACAAATGGAAAATAAGAAAGCTTTCTGGTAGCGGAAAATGGAAACAAAAGAAAAATGTTGTTATGAATTTTGAGATCCAATTTTCCTTTTCATCTCTTAATTAGATAGTTTATGCAGTGGTTGTTTTATAAATACATATTTGGCCCTACTAATGGATATTTCACAATAACCCTTAAACAGTGCAGCCCAGCTGAGCACCAGGTGGTGCTCAGCCATGTGCTACATAACATAGGGGGGTAAATGGGGACCATTGTTTCTTCCTCATACTTGGTATTTTGTAGAATTTCTTCCTCATACTTGATATTTTGTAGGACTTGGGCACCATAACAAAGGCTTGTGCATGTTGAGAGTTAAATCTTTTAATTGTTTTAATTAAGATGCTTCAATATATCTTGTAATCTCTGGTTACGGCCCGTCACGGTGAATTATGCAGCAGTGGTGACTCGTGACTCATGAAGTGTTGAGAGATGTGTCTCCTTGGACCTGCTGGCTGGAGCTGCCCACACAGCTGCAGGGAGAGGCCAATGGCATTTCTGGAGCTCACACACTGTCGTTACATCCTGTGGCACAAATGCAGCATGCTGCTTCAAATTGGCCGCTGCGCCCCTGCTTGAGTGGCACTGGTCCGAAGTTTACATTTCCCTCCTCGCCAGCTGTCCTGGCTTCCCAAACAAAGCAGTTGTGCCTCCTGATGGCTTTATGGCTTCACAGCAGCTGCTAAAATAAGCCAGTTCTTGAAGCACCTATTAAAGTGTCCTTTTTAAAGTTCTCATACATATTTACGTGTGACACAGCTCCAGACCCTCTGAGAGAGATGTGAAATAGCTGAGCCTCGCTGTCAACTATTTTTCTATTCATTGAAATAAATTCCTTGCTCTCAAATGAGCAAGTGGGTTTCCCAAACTGTGGGTTTGGTTTTTTATTCAATATTGTTATAACCAACAAAACACACAGCCAAACTGAGAAAAAATCAATGTCATTGCTGTAATTACTGAAAGTACCTTTTAGTAGTGTTTGCTTTGCAGCTGGTTGTGGGTGCAGCTGGTCCTGCTCATGCTACAGCAAGCAAGGACCTCTCTTTGCTTCCACAGTCCTGCTTCATACAGGCAGACACCAGTGGAGGGAGGCACTGGCTTGGGGGAAGCACCTGAGATGATTGATAGTTGATTCTCAGGTCACTCAGCAGGAATTTACACACCTACAACCAAAGCTTTGTAGACCTCAGACGTCTTACAGGCGGTCACCTCCACTCTTTCAGCTGCCAAAAAAAACACTGCAGAGACAAAGGCTTGAACACACGGATAAATAAACAGCCCAGTTCTTTACATTACTGGACTTGAACAGATTTCCCAGATTTACCTTACCAAGAATGCCTCTCACTGATTCTCTCACCCCAAAGGAAAAGAGACACCTTCCCATGCTGGAAGGAGGTTGGGGGGAGAGCCTGTACCTTTCAAAGCCTTGTAAAGATGCATGGTTTTGAAATACTTTCTTGCTCCTAAAAGGAGATGTAGATGAAACCCCACACTAGGAAACCAAACATTCTAATTATCATCAGGGTTTGGGAATGATGATGGGATCTTCAGTAGCCTTGCAGTATATCCAGGAAATCAATTTACAGCTCTCAATGTGAAAGACATGCTTTTGCAGAAACATTCATCCTGAACATGAAAAACTTCCAGATTTAGACTAGATAAACCTTTACTACAGCACATCACTGTTCACTGACTCATACAAGGTTTTATAAAGATCTCAGAGGCATCACTTTAAATACACACTAAACCTCAATAAGAACTTGCCGCATTCCAGATGGTAATGCTGTGATATTCCTGCAACTCTTCCCAGCCAGATGCCTCAGAGGCCAAACTCCACCTTCCCCTACAAGCATGAAAACCAGGATATGCTTCAAATTTTGCTTCAAAGATTCCTTTCAAGTTCAACCCTTAGTCTCCATTTCTCCACAAGTCTGTGGAAGTGTTTTCTTGCACAGGGGCCTTGTGTGTGAGGAGGATGTGGGAATTTGCAGCAGTGCTCTCACACTCATCCCCAGGCTGCCATTACACTACGACAAGGTTTTCCATTTGCTGTTTAGGGAAATATTTTGTGAACAGAAATGTTGCCCTTTCTTATTTCTCAGGTTCCCCATTTACCTTGCAGTGCTTCTCAAACCTCATTCCAGCCACAAATAACTTTATGCTACTTAAGAGCCTGTAGGCTGTTAACCTCCTATTTGCACAGGACAAAATCCCTCGGAAAATCCCCTATACAGTTTCTCTTCCTGGCTGTGGAGTTAAAGGTGATATACATTCTGGTCTACAACATTTAAACTCTATCTTAGACCAGATACACTTCTTTTACACACATGCATTTAAAAATAATCCAGTCCAGGCCTCAGTGACCTCCTCTGGATATATTAAGATATTAAAGGTAAGCACCTGCAGTAAGTGTTTGCAGGACTGAGACTGCAGGGACTTAGTACACTGCAGTCACAGTGATAATTTGTCTTACTAATTTAGGAGGTGGAAACTTAACATTCAAATCACAGGCTCTTCCTGAAAGTGCAGGTTATGCATGGGAAGCAAAAGAAATTTTTTTAAGTAGATATTACTCACTAATATTCGGTGAGATTGGCAGTCAGTCAATCAAACTATTTTTGGCTAAGCCAACATGTTTCCCCTATCATAAACTCTTATCATCAACAAGCAAACAAAAAAGCCCAGATTTACTCTGCTTGACAGAAGGCCTGACATCTTGTCCCGGGAATTTCCGTGGTTAACAGTGTAAGCACCATGCTCAGATTGCAGCTACACCAAGAAAGCCCATGCTCAGATTGTTCAGTGGCACCATCTTCAGACAACAGCAAAGCTGATTAATACCTGGCTTTCACAAGAAGTCATCTTCATCTGTCCTAAGTCAGGGAAAAGTATGGTATCAGTGCCTTTAGACTTGCATGGTGCAACCTAAGAACATTTACTGTCGCAGCAGAAATATCAAGATATCAAATATCCCCTCAAAAAAGGGGGGAAACTATAAATTTTGCATGCTTAAAATGAGAAAAAATGTTGTCTGAAAAAGAAAAAAGGTGATGAAATACAGTCATTTGTGGGAATGTCTTGTCTTGGGTTGTTTTATTTCGGGGACTGATTGGTTTTGATTAATTATTTGTGAAGTAATTAGTAGATCCAGACCATATCATGCAGCATTCTGGTCATAGGAATGCTCAGAAAGATCCCATAAATTAAATTTTAAAATCCCAAAATTTGGAATTAACTTCTGTTGCTTTGAAAATGTACTTGCTGCCCTAATTCCTTACATTTCTTTATGCTTTGTAACTAAAAGTATTTTAAAGAAAATGAAACATTCAACCTGATAATAGAATTAGAGGTCATCCTCTTCTTAGGTGAGAATTTGAATAGTTGTGGGAGTCTAATACCATAAATACATTACATCACCTGAAGGTGAGTTTTAACTCAAAATAAAATTATCAGAGCATTTTTTTTTTGTGAGGTAGAACTTTATAAAATTCTTTATGTATAGCTAATTGCCATCCACCTCACCTTCATCTCTTCCTTCCCTGCTTTAAAAACAAGGCTGGTATATGTGGGCACCTTGTTAGACCTAAGAGAACTGAAGGAATGTGGATCTAAAAATAGCTTTCTCGTCCTCCCGGGGCTGACGCGCGTTTCACGGTCTGTGTTTCCTTTTCAGCTGACCCCCTGGTTGGAAGCATTGCCACTCAGTACATGACTAACAGAGCAGAGCACGACAGAATGGCCAGACAGTGGACCAAGCGATACGCCACATAGGAACCTCCTCTAGGATTTGCTGGACCTGTGCAAGCACATTCACTAAGTGCATCAATAGCCCTTCCCTTCATTCTTATTTTTTATTAAATCTTGAACCATTTTGTGACAAAAGGTTGTACTTACTTCCTTTTTTTTTTGTTTGTTTGTTTGTTTCATTTTGGCTTATTTTTATTTGTTCTGGGGTTTTTTGTTCTGTTAACTTGAAAGTTGTTTCCCTCAAACGTAGACAGGGAATTTTGGTTATCAGTGCAAAGAATGTTGGATCTGTAATAGTATAGACCTTTATCAGAAAGCTTTGTATTAATGTGTGGGGTTGTTTTTTTTTTTTTCTTTCATGTGGCTTTGGGGAAAACAAACAAATTCAGAATTATATCTCATTTCTACTTAAATGTAGTGTTTAGGGTTATTTTTTTGTACTGAAGTCTTTAATGGTGGGTGCATGCTACTGGGAACAAGTTTTGTATAAAAGCTTAAAATCAAGAATCACTGTGCATTACTAAGACTGTGTTTATCACTAGCCTTCTGTTTCCCACACAAAAGGCTATTGCATTGAACAAATTAATATGTATTTTGATTTACTTAAAAAACAAAAAAAAAAGTGCTTGTAAATTTCTTAGGGACCTGCCACTTTTGACTGTGGATCAGTTGATGTACACTTGTATTATTAAAGCACTCAATAAAACACTGTGGCTGATAAATGCACTTCTTGCAGGACGGTGCTTTTGCGTTTATGCAGCACAGGCTGCTTAGTCCTCACATAGTACAACTGCAGGTTAACAAACTATTTTTAGACCTGAACTATTCACTTCTTCTCAACAATGCATTTCTTAACTTAGAATTCTTCATTGTGTCTTTCTCCATATACAAACATCTTCCAAGTTTCAAGGCCTTTCTTTCATATGTCTGTGCTCAGCCTTGCTATTCAGAAGCCTCTTGCTGCTTCTTTTACACTGTGGCTTCACTATATCCATCTTGTTACATTTAAAATAGTTGGCAATAAAAATAGCCCTGCAGTGAAAGCAGAATATTGATGTTGATTTTATACAGCAGGCCTCATTTTGCCTTTCTCCAAGCTCTTTGACTGTAAAAGCAACTGTTATTTAAAAAAAAATGAATGAAGGTTTTCGATGGGAAAATTGAGCCCACTGCACCAATCATTCCCAGCACATTCAATGATAAGGGTATTTCTATTCAGATTTGACCTTCAGGCTAATTTTAGATATGCAGCCATGGAGGAAAAACTTCTATTTGGCTCAGGAAATGTGTGGGTGTTGTGATTTAGAAAATATATACTGTGATGCTGATAGCTGAATGTTCTTTGTGTTGCAAGGCCTATTGGAAAATCCCTGTCTCATATAATTAAATGTTACAGATACTATATGCATTGTTTGCTTGCCCTCTCCTCCCTCTCCTTGCCTCTTATGTTTAAAGAAGATCTTAAAGAACATACATTACAGCAGGGTCACTATAAACAGGGAGATAGGGAGACCAAATCCCATCCCATCACCCAATTCCACTGTCACGAAAACTAAAACAGTCAAGGTGACACCACAGGGTGTGTCAGTGGTGGGTCTCTACACCCACCACTGCATTGCCAGCATTTCCAGGCTCTTTTGTTTTTCTCTTGGTCATTTGCTAATAAACTGAGCAGACATTCAGCTTCAATCTGCTGCTGAGTTGCCCTCTGTGTGAAGAAAAGTTGAACATTGATGTAGCTATAGATGGTCTATAACTACCACCCCAAGAACCATGGAGATCTCAAAGAAATAATCAGACTCTCTTGATCAAGGCAGTCTTCTGCTTTCTGTAGAAACCATGTGTTTGCAAGCCCAGCCATGCAGCATTTCAAGGCCAGTGGGTCCTAAATACAGACATGAAAGAACAATGACATTTCAAAAACAAAACAAAACACAAAACTCAGACTTCTCTGTACCAGAAGTTCTTACAGTTCAAAAGCCATGTACTTTGAATTTGCAGGTAAGTTGCCCTCTCTGTCAAGCTGTACAGTCACATTGTCTTGGATAATAAAAAATTACTGCCTTAAGAGCCATGAGGATCTCAAACAAATAATCAACAAGGACCAACCCACATTGATTAAAGCAGATGCAGAGTCTTCTGGCATCTGCAGGAGCCAAATTTTTGCAAGTCTGGCCATAAAACATTCTCCTCTGTTTGCAAATCTGCTCTATTTGCCTCCCAAGTAATTACTTTTCTTCATCTGCTAAACCTGGGAAATATGAAGCATTATTTAAAACCTGCTGTTGTTGCTGAGGAGAAATGAGCCATCCCCAACACAATTCAGTCTGCCAATAGAGGCCCAGTAAAAATAATGCATTGGCATCATCTCTTTTTCTCCTTTTTTTTTTCCCCTTGGTCTAGGAAATAATTGCACTTTATTTTGTCTCACGTTTGCTCTTCAGATCATTTCCAAATTTAGCTGATTCCTGCTTCTTCTTTTATGATAAATCATCTTTCTCATTTCTGCTAGTTGGTGAAGTCTGTGTGCTGTTTTCAGACAGCGGGGTATGAAGATCTTCAAGTGACTTGCACACACTAAAACATTCAAGAGGCGACAGTTGGCCTAAAACCACATGCAAAGGCCATCAGTTCAGCAAATCTCAGTATTTTCTCAGGGACACACAAATGCTAAAGCTGGGACTTGTTCTTTAAAGACATCCTACAGCTGTTCTGAATTCAATTGCAATATCAAGTAAACAATATTTAATTTCCAGTCACCCCACCTAAATGTCACTGTTCCATACCCTTTGAGTTCAGCTCGGATGAAGCAGAAATCAGGGAACTCTCCAAACTGCATTTCCCATTCACAGATCACTGAAGTGGCGTTCACATCCCCCTGTCCAACTGACCAGCTGATTTCCCTCTTCAGAAAACTGCAGAACAATGCTTAAATCAAGGTTCCCAAAACCACCCTGTATTTTCAGAGACAGCATTTCCAGGCTGCTGCAGGAGTGAGCAGGGCCATAACCCTTTTGATTGCATGCATTGTGGATGATTGCAGCCAAACAGCTGCTGTGCCACAAATAAGGCAGGAGTAATTCCTCTTGAAAGATCTTTGTCCAGGTTTTCATACTGTGGGCTGCAGATGGATAGTCAGATCCCATGCCCAAGCAATGGACAGCAGCTCACAGCCCTTCTTCCCTGCTACCCTGTGCAATGATAGCAGGGGAGTGTAAAACACCAGAGGGGTTGTTACCCATAAATCCCAGAATTGGGTTCCTCCTCCAAGCCTTCTCAACCTTTTAAATTCTGTCCTGGGGGCAGTGCATGCTCTAGACACTTTCAGCATGCTGGTATGGTGTGCCTTAATCCC
>VYZP01025121.1:0-49857 GCA_013400635.1 Hypocryptadius cinnamomeus
GGAGTATCCCTTTGGCCAGTTTGGGTCAGCTTTCCTGGCCATGCTGCCCCACAGCTTTTTGTGCACCTCCTCATTGTCCGAGCCTTGGAAACTGGGAAGTCCTTGAATTAGGAAAGCAGAACTTAGCAACAACTCAGACATCAGTGTGTTACCAACATTCTTCTGGTCCTAAATCCAAAACACAACACTGTATCAGCTAATAATAAAATTAACTCTGTCTCAGCTGAAACCAGGACATTGCCCCAAAGTTCATTGTATCACTGGGAAAGGAGGTGCTGACATGTGTGTTTATGTTTTAATTATTCATGCAGATCTCTTGAAGTGACCTGGGGGCCCAGTGATCCCCTGGTCTGGTCCTAAAGCCTTCTGTGCTTTGGTGGCTTTCCCTGCCACTGGTGGAAGGTGACAGAGCCACCCAGGCCCTCAGAGCCCTCACTCCCAAGATGAACCTATTGCTTCTACGTTTACTTTGGTATAAGAGAAGAGATTGACCCAGTTTTTCTTGATTCAAATCTGTGTGCAAATGGATTTTTTTTCCTGAAGGCAGCTGCTTCTAGCATGTTTTTAGGCATACATGGTATCAGCCTTATGTAGTAATGAAATAATGGACTTGTTTCAAGAGGAAACAATAATAAAGAATGTTCTTTCAAAAGCAGCAAAACACATGATTTATTGAAATGCTAAATTATTTCCAAGTTACAGCATACCCGGCTCTTGTTGTGGAGCTCACACAAGAATAATTGCACAGTGTTCTTTGCAGAACTTAACATCAGAAATGTCACACTTTTTTGGAAAAATCATTCTTTAACACAATGTTAGAGCTTCCACAAGGATAAATGGGCATCCTTGTATTGGCTTATGTAAAATGTTGCCAGTTTGTCCCATCCATATTTTTTCAGTGTAGCTGTGACATTTATTGTAGAGCAGGACAAAGATTGAAGGGACTTTTTATCATCATCAGGGAGTTGCCCAGGAGCTGGAGCCTGGCTGTGTGCAAGGACCAGCAGCCAACTCCACAGCCCCATGGTGAGATGCAGAGGAGGGAGAGGGAGAGGGTTTGCAAATACTCACGAATAGGGAAGGCATGTGCTTGTGTCAGTGGCCATGCCTCATATATTGATTTACTTTTGTTTCCTTATTTTTTTTGCTTCTTCCTTCCCCATTTTTCTCATGACTCAGGCTCCTGGAATGGATGGGTGGGAATAAAGGTGGGAAGTGCTGTAGTCACCAGTGCCCAAACACCTCCAAGTACCACTGCCTGAGTGCCCTGAGCAGGCTGCAGCCTTTTCGCTGGCCGTGTCCCCATCACTAAGGGACAGTGGGCTGGTCCCCTGCAGCTGCCTGGAATGTTGGAGGGGTGAGCACAGAAGATGTGAGGTCCACCTTGTTGATCCCAGGCTTTCTGTGGGGATCAGGATGCTCCTGACCCTAGAGAGGAACCTTTAGAGCTGTAACTTTTGAGCCTGCTGAGAGGATGGAGCCGTGGGAGAGCACGAGGCACGCAGACACCACAGGCAATTGTGTAAGAAGCATAGAAATAGAGGAAATCTTAATAATGCTGGGAGTTTTCAGCACTGCTTCACTCAAAGGAAGAACATGTAGCAAAAACCCCTACTGCTTTTCTGAGTGAGCTTTTCCTCTGTGTAGCCTGACCTGGGAAATGCAGCACCAGGTGAATTAAATCTGGGATTTGGCCAGGCAGTGATATGGTTTGTGGCTGAACATTTGCCACTGGGTGTGTAGAATGGGGATAGTTGGGATGAATGTGGGTAAAGGGATGGAAGGAAGATGTGTCCATGCATTGCCAGTGGTTTCCTTCAGCACTGTGTTGCAGAGAAGGTGGTGACAGCTCTGCCCTGTCTCCCCCCAGCGCCCCGCGGCTCCTGAGCGCAGGCCCCTGCGATGTCTCTGAGAGCAGAAAGCCATGCAGCCACATCCACGCTGAAGAAGCTCGCTGCAGACATGAGCAACATCATCGAGAGCCTGGACACCAGGGAGCTCCATGTGGAGGGGGAGGAGGTGGACTCGGAGGTGCTCACTGACCCCAAAGGCACCGGTGAGTTGACGCCTGTGTGTTCTCATCCCATGTCCTGCCTGGACAATCTGTTGGCAGGTAGGCTACAGCCTCAGGGGTTTTACCAAGCCCAGCATTGACCATGATTTAGAATCAGGAGGCTCTTAATACTTGAGCTTCTCAAGTCAAGTCCCTTCTGTGTAACCTTGTCTTTGAGCTCTCTTTAATAAAAATTGCTCTTTTGCTGGAATTAATGCTGCTGTATAAATGCTCTCATGTTAAAGCATTGCTGTTGTTTGGCTTTCATGCCCTCATGGATTGTTAAAAGGCTCTTGAGCTAACAGTTTTGTGGGGTTTGTGGTCCTTGCAGTGTGCATTCCCTTCTCTGCCATCTACCACACCCATGGGTTCAAAGAGCCGGGCACGCAGACGTACCTCACAGGATGTCCTGTCCGAGTGCGTGTGTTGGAAGTTGAACGCTTTACTTCCACTAAGAAGGTCAGAACTTCCAGAGATTTTGTTTGATTTCTGTACAACTGTATTTAAAATGCTGTTTGTGCCTTAATTTTGCGCTTGCTTGTTCATGGGCTGATGAAGCAGCAATGCCTGTGTCTCAGAAAATGCTTAGAAGAGAAGGTTATCTGTCTATTTATAAAACCTAATAAAGGAGAACAAGAAATCGTGACACACAATAATCCTTAAGTAAAGCTGAATAAAGGCTCTTTAGATGAGCAGCTGCAGAAAATGGCTTATTTCAAAACTTGCATGCCATGTGGTGATGTTCTCCCCTGCAGGTACCAAGCCCCAATGTTTACACCATCGAGCTGACCCATGGAGAGTTTGTCTGGCATGTGAAAAGGAAGTTCAAGCACTTCCAGGAGTTTCACAGGGAGCTGCTGAGGTACAAAGCCTTCGTGCGCATCCCTATCCCCACCAGGAGGTGAGTGTGCGTCCCTGTGGACACGGTGGGCTTTGGGAGATGTGATCTGTTAACTTAATATCTTATCTATTTGGCTTCACTGGTCCCATTTGCTTTGCTGTAAGGAGGAGAGGGCAGAAGAATTCAGTCTCCATGAATATTTAGCAGCTATAATAAAAATATTTAATATATGTGTTTAGCAGCCATAATCTAAGTGATGCAAATATCTCTCTGCTGATGCAGACAACATTGTCTCCTTGGTCATCAGCTTTTGAGCTGGATTTGCCTTGAACTTGGGGAAGGGTTATGATAATGCTAATGGAAATTGCTGGAGCTTTGTGGCTTTCTGACAGTGTGGGCAGGTTGTGGGAGGTATGGGGATCCCTGGCCAGGCTGGCCATGGTGCTTGGGATGGCTGGAAATAGAAGAGGAAACAGAAAAGAAATGTGAAGAGAAGTATTGTAGGTAAGTGAGAGCCTTCTGATGTAGAGAAATGTTGGGAACATGATAGGAAAGGTAAAGTTATGAGGGGTTAAGAGCTGGAGGAACATAATGCCCTAAAAATAGGATGTAGGCTCCTTTTCCTTATGAGACCAAAAGCTGACCCTCACAAATCAAACTGATACTTCTGTGTTGTGTTTTAGTTTGTAAGACACTTGGAGCACTCTGGCTGCTCGGATAGAAAAAATAAAGGCATTGCAGCAGAGGGGTTATGTATCAAGGCATGCAGACACTTGCAGCACTGAGACTTGATGTTGGGGTGTGTTTTTCCTTGCAGTCACACGGTGAGAAGACAATCCATCAAAAGGGGAGAGCCGAGGCAGATGCCGAGTCTGCCGCACACCGCAGAGAGCACGGTGCGAGAGGAGCACTTCTCCAGCAGGAGGGTAAGTGCCACCTCACTCTGGGGGCCAGAGGGATGCTCTGAGGTGCAGAGAAGCCTGGCAGGTTGCTTGCAAAGCCACACACCATCAAAACCCTTGTTTGGTATCATTACAGTATTTTGCTTTACAAAGTTTGGCTTTGGCAAGTCCAGCTTTAATGCCAAATCCTCTGCTGTGCAATGATGAGGATGCTGCTCCTGGGGTTCATGTGGGCAGAGCTTTCCTCTGCAGTTGAGGAACACCATGATGCTGAGAGTGGTGGTTCCCCTCCTCCCACCTGCTCTGATTTAAAGATAGACAAGGCAGTTTTCAGAGTCAAGTTGCGTGATGGAGGCAGCCCCGTGGCCATCAAAATCTGAGAGATTTCAGTGCCATCCCCCTCTGAAAGAGGAGATGACAGCCAGGCTATTGATGCTGAAGTGGGTAATTTTAGCCCAGGCACACGTGTTCTATGTAACTTCATCAGATGTTAACAGATGGGCCCTTCCATGGAGAGGGTGGATGTCTTCCTACCTCTTCATTGCAGCTTTTCTGCTCGCAAGTTAAAAACCCCATGTTTGTTCAGGCTGTGCTTAGCGTTCTCTTTCTGCTGCTCCCTCCCTCCCTCCTTCCCTGGGCTTTATGCCACTGGAACTTCAAGGCCCAGAGGATTAAAGGATTGTGTCTTGTGGCTGTGCCATGCAGAAACCCTGCTGTTCATAGCTTCTCTGATGTGTGGGAACTTTGAGGAGAGAGCTGTGGGTTTAAAAGAGGAAGAAAACTGTTGTATAGATGCTTTTTATTTTTTTAGCCCATGTTTCCTTTCAGTTTGCTTTGTGTCCTGTAGGACTCTGCCCAGTTTCCCATGCCCAGACAGTCTAATTTTTTCTTTTCCCTTTTTCCATGAGGATGGTAAGAGATTGCTTCTCCCATAATGGTTTCTACTCTTTTCCCCTCTTGGCTGGAGAGGACAGGCCCAGCCACTGCTCTCTCTGTGTCCTTTGGACAGGACAGCATGGTCCCTGTGCCACTCACCCCGTGAACCTTTTGTTTTGGTTGAACAGGCTCTCTCAGTGCTTCTGAGCCTGTTTTCTCACAAAGCCGATTCCTGTGAAACAATGGGGACTGACTTGGTATTTAAAATTGTTCTGAAACTTTAGCTGAGTCACAAAAGTTGACCTCCAAAGTGACCCTGCCACGGAACAAGTCTGCTAGTAGAAGGTACAAGCACAGGACTATGAACAGTAAACAACCTGTTTATGGCTATACTGTTTATGGTACTGAGCTATGATATCTTGTGAGCTCATAATAATGGATTTATTTATCCACTCAAACTGAAAAGTGGATCTGATTTCTTGATTGCTTCCTAATGCCAGACAGTTGGATTACAGGAATTTTCAAGAAAAACCTCCACATCCTATCTAAAGTTTCAACATTTTAATTGTAGAAACAGCTGGAGGACTACTTGACAAATATCCTGAAAATGCCAATGTACAGGAACTACCATGGAACAGTAAGTAGAAATTACTTTGCTTAATTGTCTGAAGAATATTCACTTTACAAATGCTGAATTCATTGGAAGAAAACATGCAGCTTCTGCGAGAAACATTTTTACAACTGTTTTGTGAGCATTTTGGCTTAGCTGATTTCTCCAACACAGATGTAATATGATTAAAACCAAAGGAATGACTCAGTGTTAGAGGTTTCTGGTATAGCACAGTGATAACCTCCTCAAGCTGGTTCAGTCCAGACAGCTGGCTGTACATGTATGATGTAGTGAGATTCTGTTTAATTCTGCAGACTGTGCAAGATAATAAGTTACGCTTTTAAATACTTTAAAAATTGGAATCCAAACCATATTTGTAATTGCTCCTTCAATCTGGGCTTTGTGTGTGGTTCTGGGTTCAGATTTGTCTCAGGTTTCTATTCTGTGCAGTTTCCCTGGACATTAGTGATGTTGAGTTTGTGTGTGTGGGATACCCAGAGAGGTGAATGAGTGTTTTGTCAGTTCCAGAGGGAGATGGTAGTTGGCTTACTTCCCCAAGTCAACACTGTTTGAAATGAGGAGAGATGTCAAATCCAGCTCCAGGCCTATTTTAAACAAAAATACTTCTTTTGAAATTCATCCTCGAATGTTTCTTCAGAAGTCCTCACCTGTCAGATGCAGCTGTGACATCTCTTGGGGATGGTAATTTATTTCCCCTTTTTTTGGCTGCATAATGACTGTGTTACTTCATCTTTTGTGTTACCAGCAAAATCTGATGCACGCACTGAGTAGCTGCCAAGTTTAGTGACATTTCTGAGCACAGAGTGATGGCTGGGAACACCTGGTTTTCAAACAAGCCAAAAATACAGACTGAACTTTGGGTTTCTGTAGCAGCCACTTCTCTTCCACTTTTGCTGTTGTTAGATATTCCTCTATTTTGCAGGATTTCCGTTGTGTAGAGACGTTGGCTCATAGCTGGATGTTGTGTACAAAAACTTAAAAACTGTGTGTGCTCTATTGCAGAGCTCAGTGCTGAGCACTGCTTATTCCATGGGACAAAGTGCCCATTGGGGTTGGCCATTGTGCTCTGAATGGCAAGAGATCTTCAGGCTGAGGCTGAGAAAGCTGCATTCCTTAGAGTGCTTCTTTAGGAGACAGGCTGTGGAGCTTAATTCCAAAGCAGTGAAGAGCTGTGTGTGGAAAAGAGTCATCTTTTGTTCTAGAAGCAAGATTGGGATAACTTGGCAATTTTGATCAGTAGCATATGCGGAGCGGGGGAGAGTTATTTTACAGTGTGGATCCATCTTGTCACTTTTAGGCAGGCGTTGCCTTTTTAATGTATTTTGGAACATTTCTGCTCCTATGAGAACGTGGGTGATGCTTTGGCCAGGCTGTGGTTTGAGACGGGCTGCACAGTGGGGGCTGGGAGAGGAGATGGGCAGCCCTGCCTTCCCAGGCAGCTGTGGGGTGCTCCCTCCTGGGCTGAATCGCCCTTCTGTCCCCAGCCCCTGGAGCCAGATGTCCCTTTTGCACATAAATTCTCAGTTCATTGTTGGCATTCACTGCATTTGGCCACAGAGAAGTGTTCAGGGAGCATTTGCTGCCCGTGGTGGCAGCACGGGTCCTGCGGGCGATGCTGGAAGAAATCACTGGAAGGAAGTGCTTCCTTTAAAACAGCACCCAAACCACCCCCACCATTCTCAGACTTAGACTAAAGTGAAGATTTCTGGCATTTTCCCTGGAACTGTATTTGTCCTCCTGAGAACAAAATGAGGGCTTTGCTCTTCCTGTGGTTGAGAAGCCTTTTGCCCGGATGCTGACAAATGCTGTAACTGTCTTAATCTTGGAGCACATTTGGACTCCTTTGTATTCCTCTCATCAAATCCATGCACTGAGGACTTTTTTAAAATCAGGAGTTCTATTAAATCAGGCATGGAGTTGCAAAGGCAAGCTGAGACCTGCCTGGAGTGTAACCCTTGGTCATTGTGAAGAGCCTGCTTGGGTCAGTAGCATCTCTGAGATGTTTTTTACATCTGAGCTGCACAATTTCATGAATTTACTTTTTTACTTTTTTTATTTTGCATTTGTGGTTAACTTATTATTTGCCAGTGAGAGCAAAGTGCTTTATACACTGTCTGGAGGATGTGCCATGCACTAAGACAGTCAAGCCTGCAAGTCAGGCTTTGGTTTTGTAGACCTGAAGTCACTGGTTGGGTTAAGGATCAGGTCCACATGACCGTCAGGTCCATGACTGCATGACATTGGAGAGGTTGTACATCTTCTAGCTTTTTATATTTAATATATTTTCTAATTATTTGATTTATGTGATTAAATCTCGTGTCTTCTTCTTTCCAAAATCTTTTTATAGTACTTTTGGGCTGAAGTGCTTTAAGACAATTACCGTTAAAATGAATGTTGTGGAAATCTCAGTGTGTTAACTGTTCACACTTCTTTTTCTGAAAATTGGAAATTAGAGGAATATAGCCTCAAAATGTTGAGGCTTAATTGGATTCTGTTTAAAAATTTTATTAATTGGACCTTTGCATTATTTTTGTTCAAGCTCCCATGCTTAAAAAATGCCCAAGCAAAATGAAAAGTAAGATTTGATTGAAGTGTGTGTATGTGTGTAATGTTTTGCATGAACTTTAGAGAGAGTAAAAACCTCATCTTAATTAGGAGGAGCTGAGAAGTGAGAGAGGCCCCTGGTTTGCCTCTGATACAGTGCTTGGATCTGCAGACCTTTGTGGAGGTCCCCACCCAACCCATCAATATTTCTAGCTATTACACTTGAAATGCAGCACATTAAGGGTTTTTTTTCATGTGTATTTTGTATAAGCAAATTTTTTTTTTGTTTAAGTAGTTGTGCTGAACAATATCATTCTGGAGAGTGTGTAATTCCATGTTATTGCTAGTGACCAGTGCTAATCAGCCTTTGATGCATTTCTGAACCCACTAAATAAAGAGCAAGAGTCAAAATGAAAAAATACAGCATGGAGAGGCTGAATCCTTTCTGAAATGCAGATGCTCTGTGAAATTTTTACTTACATCAATCATGCATGCACCACATTGCTGGCAGGACAGGGTGGTTTGAACACCTTGCAGCTGGTTCTCCACCTTCCATAGCCTGTCCTCCTGCAGCCCATCACTCCTGTCTGCCACAACAATGTCATTGATGCTGCATTCTCCTGGCCCATATCTCATACCAAAACCATCCTGCTACGGGTCTCTCTGAAACCAGAGTGGGATGCCAGATCCCAGGGAGGCAGCTGGGCAGTGCAGGAATTCTGATGTGACGGAGATGAAAGCTCCTGGCTGCCCTGCCTGCCTCTCCCAGCCTCTCTGTGAATCATGAGCACCTCAGATGAGACACTGTGACAGTAAAAATAGCTAATTGGAACAATAAATCATTCCATCAGATGTTTTGCACTACACTGGGGAATTTTCTTTGTAACTGCAGGAATTTATTTAATTTTTTTTTTTTTGCAAACCAACGCTTGATCAATGTGTTGGATGGGCTCCTGTCATTGCTGTTCCAGACTGCTTGGCTGAAGAGGAGGTTGCTGTGCTGCCAGACAATCTTTCTTTCTCTTTTATGTAGTGGTAGTTCTGTTTCTGCAAGTAATTTTTCCTCTTGGCTTTTCTTTTTGCTTCTTTGAGGACCATTATATCTCTGCATGCAGTGCTCCTCAAATTCTTGCCAGCTTTCTGGTTCCAGCCAGCATTTTCAAAGGGTTTTGACATTTCTATGCTTTTTTTGTGTGTGTGCCCACTGTGAGAGAGATGTCTGGGTTTCAGATTTGTCTGATAGGAAATGCCATGAAGAAGTTAAAATAGGATCCAGACAAAGAACTGGCCTGAGAGTTAGCTTGGGATCTCTGATAAGGGCTTGTAGGATAAACTGGATTTTTCAGGCACTTCCCACCCTGCTCTGACTGTTGCTGCAGAAACAGCTGAAACATTTGTTGGTCACACCTGGTGCTATTCCAGAACACTTAGGGAGAACAGAGAGAGCAAGATAGTTGGTAAAATAGCATGGAATGACTTGTTCTAACCACTTTCTGAAAACAGGCTGAAATCACCCTAAAATCGAAGCATTAAAATTGCCTCAGCTGAGTAGAGGTTACTTTATGTCCTTGAGATATTCAGAGGAAAGCAGTAGTGTCTTTTGTTTTTCTTCATGGCCTTGGCTGATATGAGAAGTTAGGGAAGATCCCAGGAGCAGCTGAGCATGAGGAGATGGATCTCCTACTGCTGTTTTCTGGAAAAAAATGATGGTATTGGGAAGGGAGCCTGTGCTAACCTCATCATAATGGCAGGATAGACTTTGACCTCAAATTTACTGATACTTTTTGTTATACTTGGTGTCTGAAAATGTCTTTGAGACTTAGAGGGCCGCCCGTGTAATTCCTGTGCAAAATTGGATTTTGCTGATGAGGGCCCTGAGGGCCTGATGAGGGCTGGTTTGCCGAAGAGAGATGACAGTGGCCCTTTCCTTGAGAAGAGAAAGCCTTTCCTTGGAGTTGCTGTGGGTATGGGTGGGCATATCCTGAAGCTGGTACCAAGACTGCCTCCTGTCCCCACTCCAATCAGGAGCATGGGTTGAGCCTGGACTGCAGTCTCAGCAGTGTTCATTGCCAAAATATGCTGTTAGAGGTTCCCTCTGGCTTGCTGCCTGGCCAAAGGGACAGTGACACCTGCCCTGAGCACCTTTCTGCACTTGGACAACTTGCTGTGACAATAAATTAGAAGTGCTTGGGTGCAGACAGGGTTCTGCTGTGCAAGGCGACTCCTTCGCAGGGCTGTGCCTGCCCCAGCCCTGTCCTGCACAGGACACCCTGAGAGAATGTTTCTCCCTGCTAAAGGGGCCCAGGGCTAATAACCAGCAGACTGCCAGGAATGTCCTGCTGTGCCAAGAAAAGCCTGCTGGGTTGAGATTGCCCAGTGTCCTATTTTTAGAGGTGAACGTAATCGTGCTCAGCTTTCTCACTGGCTTTGCTCACTGTTATGTTCCCTGCAATCCCTGCTGAAGCAGGAGGAGCCATGAGGAGGCAGGTTCCTGGACTGTGGCATTTGAACTTGCTCTCCTTCTGCCCCACTGTGGTTTTCCTGTGGGTTTTTGGTTCTTGGAGCTGGATGGGCAGTGATGTGTGTCCAGCACTGACCTGCTGCAGTGGCCTTGGAGGATGCTCGTGGGTTGTGGGGCTGAACCCTCCTGTGGTGTCTCCATGGGGTAGGGGACTTAAAGCGTGCTCTCTGCTCTGGGCATGTGTCCTCATTTTCTTTGTAGTCTTTCTTTGAGGGTCCCTGGAGGGAGGAGAGGATTCAGGTAGCCAGCCAAGATCACACAGACTCCTGAACAGTGTCAAACTTGAATCCTTTTTCAGCCAAAGATCCAGGAGAGAGAATACCAGGGAGTCCCTGTGATGTATTTGAGTTTAATTGTCCTGAAATGTGTTCTCCAAAATACATCTAAAATAAACGAACAGAAAACTCAACCAAAATACTTTCCTTGGTCTTCTTGGAGATAAGCTTAAGTGATGGTGGATAGCATCTGATCTGGATGTTCTGTAGGTCTTTATGGCAAGTCACTTTGATATAGCAGAAAATTTTGTGGATTTCAGGGTTATAAAGATGGGGGCATCTCTTTTTCTTTCCCAGATGGAGTTTGTTGGAGTAAGCCAGCTGTCATTCATCCACGACCTGGGACCAAAGGGCATGTGAGTTGTGAGCTGTCTTTGTGAGTTATGATTCACTAAGAGCATGGCTTTATACATAAATACTGTTGAAATTAATAGCTTTCCTTTCTCAGCACTAACTGACTGGGGAATATTTTGCCATCTAGATATGAAAAATTATTACTATTCAGACAGAAATGCTACAGTTTGGAGAAATGTTTTTGAGAATGAGTTGCTTTACAAGACAGTGCTTACAGGGTTTCCATCCTTCCCTCCCTGCAGCCCTCCCTGTTGAGCCACTTAATTTTCTGCTTCCAGTGCTGTAAAATGGGACCCTGTGCTTCTTAAAACTCCATTATTTTCTTCTGGAGAGATTATTTTTGCCCTTCATCCAGCTTTCAGGGCACAGCACAGAGGCTGCTTGGGCACAGTTGTAGAGCCAGCCCTAGGCACAAGGGCTGGGTGTTGAAAACTCCCCCTGCAGCTCCAGGTGAGCCCCATCCCTCACCCTGAGCCTGTTGTGTCCTTGCAGAGAAGGGTTCATCATGAAGCGCTCCGGGGGCCACCGCATTCCTGGCCTGAACTGCTGTGGCCAAGGGAGGATGTGCTACCGCTGGTCCAAAAGGTACTGCTGGGGTGGCAGGGGTGGGCATGCCACGTGCTCCCTGGGCACACAAAATCCCCATTTGTCTCTTTCTCCCAAAAAATCTGTGGGAGAGAATCCTGCTTTTTTTTATGAAAGCCACAGATTTTCAGGTTGGAAGGGCCCATGGGCTATTTGCTGCCTTGTCCTTCTGTGTGGTGGGGTTTTTTTTCTCCTTCGGAGTTCACAGAAGGGACATATTACTCCAGAGAAAATCTGGATTTCCTAGAGCTGACAGAAATGGCAGTGACCTCCCAGACTGTGCCCAGCTTTTCCTGCTGCAGGAGCACAGGTGGCTCTGTGCCTTTGGGAGGGAATGTAGCTGGTGACCTGCCCCAGGCAGATTTCAGCCTGGCCTGCTGAGCTTCCCTTCCTCAATTTACAAAATGAAAATCAATTAATTGAAACACTCTTTGGACTGCTTCAGGGCAGGATCAAATCAGATGTGACCTGCAGCGCTAAGGAGCTGTTTGGTGCAATTAACCTTGTCATTAAATACATTGCCTCTTGCTGATTAATGCAGGTATTGAATCCCAATGTTTTCTCCTGTTCCCGTGTCCCTTCCTGCTACAGACAGACATACATTTGCTGTTTCCATCCCTTTACCATTTGTGTTAGGTCTCTGTGTTGCCTAGGACTGCAGCACAGGGAGATGTGTGCTGTGGGGGAGTACCTGTGTTACCAGCCAACCTCCAAAAAATGCGGAGTGTATTTCCTGGAGCATGCCCTTCCCAGGCAAATCTCTCCATCTGAAAATTCAAATAGCCCATATCTGCCTTACAGCAACAATTTCTTAGTCAATGGAGCTTACTGCAGGCATTACACACCTTTGGATTTTAGCATCACCCATGGGCTGTCATTAGTTTTATCTTTATTTGTTCTGTTTTCCAACAGAACTTTTCTGCATTCTTGTGAAGAAAAGGTCCTGTTTCTGCACAGTCTTTCCAACATTTCTTAATTTAGGTTTACAGAAGATCTCTGTAATGAGGGCACAAGGAGACAAAGATGTGACCTTCCTTCAGGTCAAATAATTAAATTGTCACCAATTCTTTTTTATGGAAAAATGCTTTTTCTTCTTGATATTCCTCAGTTAACCCTTTCTTGTGTTGTCCAGAGCTCAAGCTGTAGTGGGGACAGTAGCACACCCAGCTCTGATGGATCTCCATTTTTCTTTAGAGCCTAGAAAAGGGGTAGGAGAAGTGTTTGAGTGGGATTGTGAATAGAATATCACAAGTGAGACACTAAATTCGCATCTTGGCCCACTGGACTGATAGTTTATGCATCAATAAATAAGCAAATAACAGTAATATTTCCCAGAGAGAAATTAAAGGAATTTAAAGGAAGGATTTTAGGACATGGAGGAGGATAGTGGGGTGAAGCTGTGAGTGGGCACAGGCAGGACTCCTCAGGCATGTAGAGCTGCCTGGGAAAAACAGAAGGGAGAGTATTTGGAAATATACCCTGTGGGATGTTTAAGAGTGAAATTATGGGCCACATGGGGAGGGGAGGTATTTTGTCACCAAATGAGAGGTGATGCCAGGTAACTCTTTCAGGGCCCTGAAAGCAAGAAAAAAAATTACGGGATCTAATAAAAAAATATGGGAAGTAGATGAGGAGCTGAAGCTGTTACTAAAGATACAAGAATGAACAGATTTTTGCAGTGTTTTGTGCTGCTTTGTGTGTTTCTGAGTGTGCAGAAGAATGAAGAGAAGGTCTGGTGATGGAGACCTGTGTGGGACAGAGGGGGCTGGTTACCCCAGCTACGCTGCAGGGGGAGAAAAAATTAGAAATGCCATTCACAGTAAAAAATGTGGTTTTTTTCCCAGAGTTGCCTTCAGGCTACAGTATTTATGTAAAACTTGCCGGTCATCCCTCCTCATGTGTTTCTAACAGGGTGCCTGTTGCTTGGCAATAAAAGCTTTCCAAAATGTCTTGTTCATATATTTTGATAGGAGTGAAAGTGATCCTAGCATCAGAATTAATGTAAGAAATGTCAAATAACTCCCATATAGCATACAAGCTGAATAAAAATCAGGGATGGAGAAATGCTTGTTGTACCTTGCCTCATGGGTGGAGGTTTATGACCAGGAAGGTTCTCGTGGGTTTTGTTTAACAAGGGAACCTGTCTTTTTAAAGAGTCCTGTAGAAAGGAGTTATTTACATTACTCTAAAAGTCCTATATTGAATTAAAACTCATTACCCACTTTTCTACTCAAGAAAACCACCCCCAGTCTAGCTCCTGAGAATTAATTTTTACCATTTAGTAGATTTCCCAGATAAATGACTTGCACGTGTTTTGAAGAAGCACTTTTCCATTTTATTAGCTCTTTTCGTGGCTCATGTTTTAAGCCTGGCATGGGTGTGAAATCCAGGTGACATGGTTGCTGTGTCTGTACAGGTGGCTGGTTGTGAAGGACTCCTTCCTGATGTACATGAAGCCTGATTCAGGGGCCATTTCCTTTGTCCTGCTGGTTGATAAGGAATTCAACATCAAGATAGGCCAGAAAGAAACAGAAACGAAATACGGGTTGCAGATCGACAATCTTTCCAGGTAAGAAAACAACTTTGTTTATCCCCTTTTAGTTTGCTTTTGCTTTTCTAAGGAGAAATCGATGCTGCTCTGCAGGAGGGGTTAACAAGCCTGGGTGGCTGCTGCTGGTGTGCCCAGACCTGCTGGGGATTTGGCCCTAATGCTGATTATTTCCCATGCCTTAATGAGGCATTTGGAGCTTCTCTTTGTCCATCCCTGTGGTTATTGCTGAGGCCTGGGGGCACGGTGTGTGCTGAGTTGCACAGTCTGGTTTGGCAGCAATTGCTTAGGTAATTTTTTAGGCACTCTGTTCTCTGTAAGCTGCAAGCAGGGATGTTTTCTTCTGCATCCCAATAGAGTATTGCTCAAAAGACGTGCTAGTGGGGGATAAAGAGATATTTCATGTTTTTATGTTACTGCACAGTATAAATTCATCTCTTAAAAAATACAACATTGGCTGGCTCCAGCTCCAAGTTAAGCTGGTGCTAATAATTTAAACATGGGTGGGTTTTTTATGCTTGGCACTGCAATAGTGTTAGTCACTCAGAGCAGCTCAGTGCTGTGCATTCTTTTGCAAGCAAAGCAGCCAAGTCCCTACTTTTTGCGTAAATAAAATATGACTGGTACAGATGCATTTACCAACATGGACAGGCAGCGAGGAGCAGCCCAATTAGATGGAAATGGCTTCAGCCTCCTGCCCTGTGCTTCGTGTGTTCTTACAGGTCACTGATTCTGAAGTGTAACAGCTACAGACATGCCCAGTGGTGGAGGCAGGGCATAGATGAGTTCATCCGGAAACACGGCAAGGACTTTCTGACGGAGCATCGCTTCGGCTCCTACGCGGCCGTGCAGGAGAACACCCTGGCCAAATGGTGAGCACCTGCTACCTGCCTGCCCTCAGCTCCTCTGATCAACAGAGCTGGTAGCCTTTGGTAGCTCTGGGGACTGGTGATAATAAAGAAGTTGCAAAAAAACCAATGGGGCTTTCTTCACCAGGGACAGAGTAGCAGTGCTGGTGGCAGGAGCTCTCAGCGTAGCAGCTCATTGTGTTTTGCAAGTCAAGTTACGTTTAAATTCAAAGGTGCTGGGTATTTGTCATTGTTAAGGATAAAGAGAAGAAGAGACAATCAACAAATGCAGATCTGGGTATAGTTGGGAGGGTGGGCTGGGCTTTATGCACACAGCAGCCCCTCAGAAATCATTCTGTCCCCAGTGTAACCTGACTGCACTAATCCATTCCCAGAAGTACCTCAAAAACTGGATTCTAGCTGGAAGCAGACCAGTGGTTTCCCGGCATCCTCTGCTTTGCAACAACCTCTGCCTGAGTACTTTCCATAAATCAAAGGAAACCCCGTTCCATCATCCTTTCCTGAGAGACAAATCAGGCTTGCATGTCAAGCAGAACCCAGGAATATTGTGTGAAGTTGGCGGAAGTGCCAACTTAATATTCCCTTATTGTGCTGTTTCATCAAGCTACTGATAGCAGCATAGAATTCTCCCTGCATGTTGTCCTGATTCTGGAAATTAGGATTGTGTTTGCTTTTGGGAAGAGAACGTAAATGTCATTAACACAGAACCCCATGGCTCTTCAGCTGTGTACTTTGCTTAATGAAGGGAGGAGGCATAACTCTGCACTCGGTTTGCTTTTGCAGGTATGTCAATGCCAAGTGGTACTTTGAAGACGTCGCAAATGCCATGGAAGCTGCTAAGGAAGAAATTTTCATCACAGATTGGTGGTGAGTACTGACATGTTTGGGTGTTGCCCAGCTGTCTCTCCGGGGACGCTCCCGACAATGCGGCACTGTTCGGAGCCGTACAGTATGGCAGCTAGCCCTGCAGCCAGATGGTTTGGCAGCACACCCAAACCTCTCCTTGTGTTGTATTCAAAGGCCTTTTCAGGAGGGCTGGCAGCAAAAGCACACGTTTCAGATCAACAGCTTGGTTGTCTCCCTCCACGGAAATGCCTGAAATCACACGGAGGCACCACCTGAACTGCACATGCGGTGGCTTGAGGGGCTCCTCAGGAGTGTAAATAGCTGCAAGTCTGAAGGGCATGGCTGTCTTTCAGTGTATCAGGGGAAAAGGATGCTCACCAGTGCTATGGGATCCCCTTTCAGCTCCTCCTCACTGCTTTGGGAAGCCTCATGCCAAGTATGAGAGCATCTTGTGGTGTGTCCTTTTGGTCTGCTCTTAAATGGGCCAGATAAGGGAGGAGGGGAGGTTTGTCACCTTTTCTGAGCTGTGTGTCTGCCAAAGGACGTGGCTCTGCCCACTGTTGCCTAGTTTATGTGCTTATGCAGCGCTCTGGTTCCTGTTTGTGTCAGGAAGAGGGTGCTTTCACAGATTGGGCAGAGTCTCCTGGCTGGGTTCTGGTTGTGGCTGCCCATGTCTTGCCTTTCTGGAAGTTAATCTGCCTGAGCCAGCCTGGACCATGGGCATGGGAGGCTTCCAAGACACGACTCAGATTTTCTGCTCACCTTAGGCACGTCTCTGTGCTCCTCTTTCTCTGCCTGTGAAATGAACCTCTGGTTGCTTATCTGCTGCCTCTGGGAACTGGGAGAATTAGTTTCTAGGAGGAAATTATGAGAAAACTGCATACTATGTTAGCATTTGGTGGGGAAAATCTGTTTCCTGCCATGACCACAGTTAAGCCTAATGCTCATGGATTCCTCCTATGCAACATCAGCTTGCAGTTCAAGAACATCTCATTTCAGAGTCATTGTGTCTTGCTTGGTGTTTTATTCAGACAATTGTTAAAGTATTGTGGAATTCCAAAACTTACCTAAAACCTGATGTATAAGATAAAAATAGGATGTATTAATATGCTTTATCCAAGCCCAAGTTGCTATGCTTGATACAAAAGTAAGGGAATGGAATTCTGTCACCTTGCTGTGCAGGAGTTAGATGAGATTGCTTAACTGTTTCTTGTAATCCTTAAAGCAATAACATGTCCGGTTGAGAGATCCTATTGCTTTTTCTTTAGGCAGGAAGGACAATTCAGCACAAATCTGTTCTGTTCAGATAGCTCAGGTGCCAGGAGAACTGAAATCCCACTCTTATTTATTTTTTGTGTCTGCATATTTCTTTCAGAAAATCCTCAGGGTTTTCTTTTGTTGCATCTTTCTTTCACAGATAGAGTCCAAATTTCCCTATTTATACATCACTGCTCAACCTGGTCTCGTGGGTTATTGAATATGAAGATGAATGTGCTGGGCATGTCCCCTGCCCTTTGTAATGCTCAGTTATTAAAGAACAAAGAGCAGGATATTGGAGAATGCATCACTCTGGGACATCAGCTTTCACATCCACTTTATTTAAACTTCAATTCCTTTGCTTCCCAAGTTGGTTATTTAGGCCAGTGCTTTGTTTGCAGGCTACATCTGCTATGGTTTTTATACACCTTTATTTTCTTAGGCTGAGCCCAGAAATCTTCATGAAGCGACCGGTGGTGGAAGGGAATCGCTGGCGGCTGGACTGCATCCTCAAGAGGAAAGCAGTAAGTGAGCTCCAGCTGCACCCTTCACCCTGCACCCCCCCAGCCAGGGAGTCATACTGGGGCTGGAGCCCTTCCATCATTCATTTTGCTAGATAGGAGAGTTAAATCCCCACATCAGATGGCCTTGGAAAACCATGTGTTTTGATTTGTTCCCCTCGTTTGGGTTTGGAAGAGCTCAGAGGCAGAAGGTTAGATCCTCTGATTGTCCCAGGTTTGGCTCACAGCCTTGCTTTACAACTGTCCCAGTTCCTGGTAGGGTCAGAGACCTGCTGCTCTCTCTGCTCTCTATGTGATTTATGGAATTTAGAGGTACAGGGAAGGCTGAGCACTTGTGGTGTGTTTATGAGTGTGGGCTGTGCTCCAGCTGTTCACACACCCTGTGATAACACCGGTGCTAAAAAGAGCTTGCCCATATCAGCAGTGAGTCACAAGGTTTGTTCCCGTTCCAAGGGAAACTTCTTGGACTGTTGCTGTAGTAGAAGGGCAGAATTCCATGCATTCCATGGATACAGACTTTAAACTAAAAGGGGGCAGTTTAGATTAGCTATTAGGAAGAAATTCTTCCCTGTGAGGGTGGTGAGGCCCTGGCACAGGTTGCCTGGGAAATTGTGGCTGCCCTATCCCTGGAATTGTTCAAGGGTAGGTTGAATGGTACTCTGAGCAGCCTGGTCTAGTGGAAAGTGTCCCTGCTCATGGCTGGGGGTGGAACAAGATGATCTTGAAGTTCCCTTCCAGCCCAAACCATTCTGTGATTCTGTGATGTGCTGAAATAGTCTTTGACTCTTTCCCTTTTCAAGCCAGTTGTCATCACAGTCCTCACCCCTCCACATACCTAGATAAAAAATGAGAGCTTTGTGTCTGACTGTTGTTGATTTGGAATTACTCTTATTTTCTGGCAAAAATAAATTGGCCACAAGGCATCACTCACTCAAAGGAGGAATTTGCCTTCTTTTTGTCACATTGACATGGATTTTCTTATGACCATAAAAATATTGTGGTGAGTGAGGTCAGTCTCTGTCTCTTGTGGTGTTCCTTTGACTCAACAGGGCAGTCAGCAAGTTGATGTCATGCTGTAGGGCTGAGGCTGTCCTTGCTGTGTGTGCAGCATTGCCTTGGACTCCCCTGGGTGCAGTGGAGAGCAGAATATCATCCACAATTTGGAGATTGCCTTAGCTCTTAGTAGCAGCTTTATGGGAATAAAAATTCAAAAGGCTGTGAAAAGTTTAGGTTCCAAGTTTAAGCTGGCAAACTCTAGTGCATGCTTTTAATCCATGCTAATTTATGGGTAGTGGAGGTGTCCCAGTGTGTGACCAGTATTTGCCAAGGTTTGGGAGGCACTTGGCACATTTGAAAGTGCTTTAACAAAGGTTTTTAGAAACCCTGCCATGGATACAATGCTGGTCACAGAAAGCACCATGTTTTTAGCATTTCTCACTGTATCCCAGGAGCTTGTTTAGCTCTACCAGCAGAAGAACCTCTTTACTGGTGTTGAGTTGGTGGCATCCCCTTCAGGAGGGGGATGTCTGTGTAACCTCACTGGTCATATCATCCTGCAGGGACATTCAGGGCAACCCTCAGGGCAGCACGAAGCAGCAGAACACTGAACTTTAGTGGATGAACACGATTGGAGTGAATCGTGCTTGCAAAATCTACCTCAAAGGGTGTGTAAAAGGAGCTGCTGTAGGAATGACCTGTGGATGGTCTTGGCATAGCTCAGACAAAACAACAAAACCCACATAAATCCAGGTACTGAGCCCTTCTCAGAAAGCTGGAGAGCTTTCCCAAGCAGGCAGGTCCCACCAGGCTGTGGGGTCCCCATGGAGGATCTGGAAGAGCATAACCAAGAACTACTAACCTCAGTCAGCATTTCCATCAGCAGACACAACACATTTACTGCCTCTAGCTTTTCCTCCCTTTGGAAACAGACACTGTCTGCTGATGTGCCTGTATTCCATGTGTTCTTTTTTATTTCTGACAGCAACAAGGAGTGAGAATTTTTGTTATGCTGTACAAAGAGGTGGAGCTTGCCCTGGGCATCAACAGTGAATACAGCAAGCGGACGCTCATGCACCTGCATCCAAACATCAAGGTAATTGCACAGGGCTGTGTGGAAAGTGTTTGCATTCAGTTGTTCTTGATGGCTGGTGCTGACCTTGGTGTATTTGGGTGGGAACTGCAGGTTCAGGAGTGTTTCCCACCATTGCAGTGTGTCCAACAAGGCACACCCATATGGTGATCCCACATCTGGCAACTTCATTTCTTTAGGTTCTAATGGAACATAAAATTGCTTCGTTTAGATTTGCCAAAGCAACTATTTGCCTTAATTCACAAGAAGTGTATTTCATGTGACAAGTTAATGGGGTTACATCAAATGGAAAATTACAAATTGAGAGCGTTGCCTCATTTCAGCATTTCTGCTCAAATGTGAATGATGAGAGTCAACACTGAGTGTTAATGTTCCCACCACAGAAGAGCAGCATTGCCCTGTCCTGTGCTGTTACACTGCTCTTCTGGCACCAAGCAGAAAATCAGTTGTGGCAGACAAACCACTAGATAAGGCTAGATCCAGTCTCTTAGAGACACATACACCTTAATGAGCAGTAAGATACTTGTTATGCTAGAATAATTGATTTATTTTCACTTGATCAGTTGTCACAGCAAAGGAAAGCATTTGTTCATTATCTTTGTAGCAAAACTGGACAATACACATGAGTGGTGTCACAGGTTTTGGGAGCAGCCAGGTAAAACTTGGTTGCTTTTTCTCCAGGAGACTGGTCTAGTGGCTCTAACGTCATAAATAAAACCCTGAGCTTAGATACAGAAATTAGGGTTCCACAAACACTTGTCAAAAAGAAATTCCTAAACAAATGCCAAACAACTTGATTTTAAGTGGGGGGAAAAAGCCACCTGACTTCTCATTTCACTTGTGTGGCGGCAACAACCAAAGAAGTGACTCAGATCACCAATATGTTGTTTTCTTTCAGAGCAGGCTCTGTGTTTGAAAGCTCAGCTATTACAGCTCAACTGAAGCAGTTTCTTTGACTATGGTCCTCTTATGAAGCTGTTGTAAGGGTGACCTATCCCAGCATCAGTAATCATTGCTGCTTGGGATTCCTGCATCCTGGGGAAACACCTGCCTGCCATATGGCTGACACCAGCTGTGGGGAAATTGAGTACCTTCAGTAATTAAGCAGTGGATGCATCCAGTAACAACTCCAGCATTTCCCCATCACCCCACACAGCCAAAAAAGGCTGACCATCTCTCTGCCTGGAACGATTTAAATTTGACGGCGATGCTGAGCTCGAGTGCTGCTTTCCTCACAGGTGATGAGGCACCCAGACCACGTGTCCTCCTCTGTGTACCTGTGGGCCCACCACGAGAAGCTGGTGATCGTAGACCAGTCCGTGGCGTTCGTGGGCGGCATTGACCTGGCGTACGGGCGCTGGGACGACGACGAGCACCGCCTGACCGACGTGGGCAGCGTCAAGCGCGCCACCGCCGTCAAGTCGGTGTCCACCGCCAACCTGGCAGTAAGTGTGGGGTGGGGGTGGTGGTGGATGCAACCTTCCCCAAGAGCCAGTGGGTAGGAGCCACAAGAGCACCAGCACACATACACAAAAACACACGCAGCAGGTCGGCAGTGAAGGCACGGGAGGGTCCAGGCATGGAGTTCCAACGTGCTTTAATGTAGGGCAATGCTGAAGGAGTCCAGGGGACAAAGACAAAGGAGGGTCCAGGGTATAAATAGGCAAAGACAAAGGAGGGTCCAGGAAAAGAGGGGATGGAGAAGAGCATCGAGGACCCAATGGTCTGAGGGCTCAGGAGCAGTACACAGGGAAGGGACCAATAGGGAATGCCAGGGTGGATGGGCAGGGTTACACAAACCAATGGGAAAACAGGGAAGGGAGAACATACTAAACATTAACATGCAAGGGTAAAAGGGGAAGGGAAGGCCAATGGGACGATGGGGAAGACAGAACTGGGACAAATTAACTTAGTGCTGCAGAGCACCATGGGAGAAGCCTCTTTGCTCACCCTATCTTACAGGGAACGCCTGGAGCCTGTGGTGCATCTCTCCAGGATATTGTCATTGCCTTCTCCCCAGTAAGTTCCGAGGCCTGCACATAAGTGAGCAGGATCCAACTGGTGACCACGGTCAGCCATGGCAGGTCTGGGGAGGGGTGAATAGGCTGTGTCCTTTTCTGAGCATAGGGTTGGGTTTTGGAGCTTTAATGACAAATAAGTGATGAGAGGAAGGATCTAAGAATGAAATTGCTCTTTAGGTCTAGGTGCTGACAAGCCCTTGCTAGGACACAGAAATAAGAGAGCTGGGTTCCCACTGGAGCTTGGAACAGCAGCCAAAATTTGAAGTCTGTGTTCTTAAAATCATAGGATCTTAGAATAGTCTGGATTGGAAGGGACATTAAAGATCATGTTGTTGCTACCTCCATCGTGGGCAGGGACACCTTCCACTAGACCAGATTACCCCACGTCCTGTGCAGTCTGGCCTTGAACACTTCCAGGGCTGGGGCATCCACAACTTCTCTGGGCAACATCTCTTTTCTTAACAAAACTTAGAAATGTTTGTTGTTTGTGCCCTCAGCAGCTGCCTTGTTTGCTGAGCTTTCTGCTAACCTGGGTCTATATGCAACCACATGTCTCTAAAAATTTGAGAGGTCTAGGTTTACAAGAATTTCAAGGAGAATAATAATCCAGAGTAAATTTATGGATCCAAATGCTGCTAATATTACTAGGCTTTCCTGGTGTGTGCCTCCTCAGTACAAACTCTCCCCAGAAAGCATGCCTAGTTCCTGCTAGAGCGTGTCTGTCACAGAGCAAAATTTGGCTCGTGGTTGTTTCTGAGCACTGATCTGCACGAGAATCTGTAGTTAAAGGGGAACCTCCTCATACCTGACCTGCAGCCATGTCTTGTGTCTTTTAAGGCTGCAGCAGAGTCAACTGAACGTGTCCCACTGCAGCCTCAAGGTCTGGCCCCAGAGAGCCACTTGTTTGAGAGAAATGCTGATGATGCCCCAGACGCATCAAAGATGAAAGGAGTAGGAAAACCCAAAAAGTTTTCAAGGTTCAGCATTTACAAGCACCTGCACAAGCATGGCATGCACCATGCTGACAGCGTCAGCAGCATCGACAGTGAGTCAAGTAAGTGATGTTCAGCTAAATAATGTATATAAAGGATGTGTGGAGGTGGTGGGTGGGTGTATGTGCACGTTCACATGATTTCTAGAGCAATGTGTTCTTCGTATGGAAGGAAAGTTGCCAAGTTACCTAACTATCATAATAGAAGCTGTGTGTAGCCAACATGTAAATTTGTGTCACTGCAAAATAGAGAAGAAAGGTTTTATGTGGATTTTTTATTTAGCTCATTAGCAATTTTCATGAGCCATGAGATGATGTGATGCAGTGTATGTGATTCTTAATGTTTGTATTGTTGGAAAGTGTTTGTTCTTGCAAGAGAGAATTGAATCTTTCATTTTTCAACTTGGATTTATTATAACAAGCAAATAATTTCTGAATGGGATTATCCCCTCTCATAGACTACTGTTAAAAGCTGGGTTTTAAATAAGTTCACTTAAATGGAAATATTCCAAATTTACCCACTTACTGGAGAGGAAAGTCTGTTCAACAGAGGAATGTTTAAACGCAGCTTTTAATTCCCGACATTAAAGATAACTTCAGTGCTAAAATTACGAGGATCAGCTTGGCAATTGTTCCAGAATGAAATCCTTCCTGAAAGTCCTTAGCTTCTGAAGATGGGGGAACTTACTGGAATTTCCATCCCTCCTTGCTGATCTTTCTCTTGCCTTTGGCTCCTTATGGGGGTCTTGGTTGCAGTCAGCTCAGGACACAGCCATGGCTTTGTACTTCATTACATCTGTTTGGGTTAAAACCAGCTGGGTCCTGAATTAGGTCCTTTGCCTGGCAGCCACTTGCAGTTCCAGCAAACTGATGTCTGGTTTGAGTTCCTGTCTGCCAGGTGTCTTCAGACAGGAGCAGGCACCAGGGTGGCAGAGGTGGATGTGTGTTTTTGCCACGAATAGAGCATCTTGACTCTCTGCAGGTTACTCTACCCCCACTAGGAGCCAACCGAATATAATCCAGAGTTTAAGGCCCCATCTGAAAATGTTCCATCACCACAGTGAATCCAAACAGGGGCTCGCTGAGCCTCGGGAGGGTAAGTGGAGGAAGGCAGAGCTGTGGACCCCTTCAGGCTTTAGCTGCTGATGTTTTCGCATTATAACTATGGTAAGGGTGAGGTTGGGTGCCAGGATGAGCCTTCGCTGCTTCTTGTTCTCCCAGCATCCTTATTCCTTCTCTGTGGGCATCCTGGCAGAAGAGCCTTCTCCAGAAACTACAAATACTGCAGCATAAATAAATTAAGAATTAAAAACCCCCAAACAACAAATCAAAATCAAACAAATTGCCAAACAAAAAATTTGCAATAAAGACAGCAGGGAACAGTTGCAGAAATAGTTCTGATTCTGGTATGTGATGATTTCAGCAGCTCTCATCCTGTAAAGGAAAGAGCTGTTACTGGAACTGGGAAGTTCTGTATTGGATATTTTTAAAGTAAGCCTGATGCAGGAAGACATGCAAACAGAGAGAGGAAGCAGCAGAGTGGCTGCTGCCAGTCCTATGTTTGGACAAAGACTTAGGTCCCCTCTTTTGCTCCTAATTAAAACCAAGGAAAGCACACTCAGTTGAGACGGAGTTGGGTGATTGTGAGCACTGAGCTGTTCCCATCTCTGGACTGGTATTGGAAGGGCCTATCCCAGTGTGGTACCTTTCCAAGATGCCTTTGGGTTCAGGAACACAGTGAGGAGTAGGTCTTCAGCATCATCCTCTTGCAAACATCTTCCTCTAAGGCATTAATTGCCAATTAGAGAATATTGGTTACAAAGTAGTGGCAGGCAACAAAGCATTTCCATGTCTTTGTGGAGACAATGTGCAGTCTCCCCCGTGGCCATTCATGCTCACTCATGAGTCACTGTGCAGTCATCAGAGCGTGTGTTGGCCTGCATCCCACACATTCCCATTCCCACCCAGGCATGGCGAGTCAGTGATTCCTCAGCTCCACCTGGACTCTCACTAGAGGCTGGAGCTTCCCAAGGCAGCTGTGGTGCAGACCTGCTGCATGGCATTTCTGGCATGGCTTGGCTCAGCTCGGCTCAGCGGGGTCACAGTGGCGCTGGCAGGGCTTGCTATGTGTCCCCTGGTCTTGTGCTGCTGCCAGTGTGTGTTTTGTTGGCTGTTGAAAGTTGGTTTTTCTGTGTGCTGAGGGGTTTTGTGGTTACCTGGTTGGGTTAGGAGGAGGTTTCTGCTCATGGCATTGCTGTATAATTACTGCATTAATATTTGGTGTCACGGATGAAGGCTGCTCTCACAGCCAGGAAATAACACCAGGTAGCTGTTTATGGTCTAGACAACATTTTTGGATTTTTTAAGAGCCTGGGAAAAGAGTTCACTGCACCAAAATATGTGCTCTGGAAAAGGGATCCTGTTGGGAGGGAGTATCCCTGCATACAGTATTTCAGACCATTTTTAATCAAAACAAATTTGGAATTCAGGATCCATTTGTTCAACCTGTAAAATTGTATACAAAATGACACTGCTGTTTGGAAAAAACAAAATGATACTAAGAAAACCCACAATACTTCATGAGGGAACATGAACATCTCATTCTAGATAATAAATACTATTTCTACTAGAGAAGATACACCCTGCTAGAGAGGGAAAATAATAAACTCTCTAGCAGAGAAGATGGAATTAGTTCACTATTAATATAAAATATATGAAGTAGATGATTTACATGATCTGCCATATGGGAATATTTAGGTGTTATTGAACTGGGGAAAGGCAAATGGTTATAGGGTGATGTAGTCCAAGATAAAATTCAGCATCTGCTTTTCATTTCCATAACAGACTCCTATTTATAACCTCTTCTGATTGTACAAGAAATACTAAAATAGGGAAGAAAAAATACTGACATGTATCCCTTGAAAGTAACAGGAGGACTAGGGAGAAACCAGCTTCAGCTGCTTGGGACTGGCAGGTCCCAGCAGTGCTGTTCCATGGCTGTGAGTCTCTCACTGCTCTGTGCAATGGATGGCCATGACTTTGGAGCATGTTCTTGTTTTGTTTGCCTGGGACAGATAAAGGATCCATCCGTAGCCTGAAGACAGGTGTTGGAGAGCTGCTTGGGGAAACCAGGTTCTGGCACGGAAAAGATTATTGCAACTTCGTCTTTAAAGACTGGGTTCAACTCGACAAGCCTTTTGCTGGTGAGTGGGAGTCTTTGCATTCCCCAAACCTCCTTCTGTACCTTTTTCGTCTCAGATCTTATTTTTCCTGCCTCCAAGACAGAGGTAACAAGGCTGGTTTGATTTGGTTGCTAGGAAAAAGCAGCCATACTCCCTTTGAGGGGTTTTAGGGCCAATTCTGCTGTTGCAGTCCAAGTCATCTGCCTTGGGGGTGCTTGGTGCCAGAAACCTCAGTCTGAGGAGAGGGATGCTGTGCTTTTCCACACTCATGTCCTTTGTCTGAGGAAGTTCAGCCATGCTCCCCTGTCCCACAGACTTCATTGACAGATACACCACGCCCAGGATGCCCTGGCACGACATCTCCTCCGTGGTGCACGGCAGAGCCGCGCGCGACGTCGCCCGGCACTTCATCCAGCGCTGGAACTTCACCAAGGTGGGTGTGGGTCTCACTGCTGGGGGCACAGAGATAGGCACAGCCTTGCCTCATCCTCCTGCCCTCTGCAGGCATCTGTTTTATTTCCTTGTGTTGTTTGATATGTTGCAAGCATTTTTTCTTTATCTGCTGCAAGCATTTTTTCTTTATCTGTTTTTTTCCCCCCTGTGCAGATTATGAAACCCAAATACCGGTCCCTGTCCTACCCATTCCTGTTGCCAAAATCTCAGCAAACTGCTCATGAGCTGAAGTATCAGGTGCCTGAGGCTGTTCCTGCCACAGTCCAGGTGGGTGTTGATGGTCTCCTGCTCACATACTCCTCAGAGGGTTTGTTCTGCATCCTCCCAGGAGGTTTGAATGCCTGACAGACCCTCTGCAGAACTTGAATTATAAGATGCAAAATTCTTATCTAATTCAGCTCACAGATTAGGTGATCAGATCCTCAAATGCAGTAGAATAATGCAACACTTTAGTAGAGAGGCATAAATTTATATCTCCACCTTTGAGGTAAGGAGACTAAAGTGTCTGCAGTACTCAAGTGGTGGGAACACCGTGACTTTGCACAGCCGAGTGGTTTAATGGTTTGTTTTCTGCTGCTCTTCATCTAACACCTAACATTTGGGCTTCATGATTCGAGAAGGCCTGATGGGTTGAGGTTACCCACTGAGTATTTATCTCAGATCTTAGAGCAGTCTGCCAAGCCCTGACGCCTCGCTCAGACGGGTGGTGGTCAGTAAGAGCCCTGCATTAAGTGGCTGTCTTGGGGCTGGAGTCTTGCTTTCTGTCTTGAGCTTCATCTGCACTTTATTATGCAGCCCTGCACCCCTGTGGGTCCTCTGCAGTTCCACACAGCCCACAGTCTGATTTGTGACAATCAGTCTCACAGTCAGAATTGCCAAGATACCTCTGTTCAAAAGCCCAGTTTGCTCTGTCAAGTGCACATACTTGAATACTTGAATGTTGCTGTTACCCAGCAGACATAGTAACTTGTTGAAGAGTACAAAGTCAGAATAGTTATGCTGAAGCAGCAAAACCATTGTGTGTCTCTGTGGATGAAAGATATATGAAGTAAGAGCAGTTAGACCAAAACCAGGAAAAATGCATGACTTTGCTCTTTGTAAGGAGTGGTCTGCCCAGATGACAGCACTGCTTGGTAAAGCTTAGTGAAATAAGATGCTTTTTTCTGGGTTTGTGGGTTGCCAGGGCATTGTCTGCTCCTCTCTGTGTGGTGTGAGGGATTGGGCAGCACAGGGATCTTGTGTCGGGGTTCTGGGGTGTTTTACATCAGCCTCCAAAGCAAGGCTCCCAGCTTGCTGGGAAGTAGTCCCCTTCAGGCATCATCATGTTCCCTGTGGCTGTAAATGCCTCCCTGACTGTGTCTGACACCAGCTTTTTGGGAAATCTTGTTCTCATGGAATTGATGGGGCTTGTGTCCCCTGAGCACACTTTAACCGCAAGATAAGCCACAACTTCTAAATCACGGGGTTTGCTGTAGCAAAAACTTAAGCTCTACTGATTACAGAACTGGAAGCAGTTCCCAAAGGAGAAATTAAACTGAGAAAAACCTAGATGCAGCTTCTCTTCAGTCCAGCTGCAGAGCTGCTGGCTCAGGGCATCAGGCCGTGGGAGAGGAGGATGGAGCTCAAGCGGTGACTGCGGAATCCGCAGACTCCGGCGCTGAGTGATGGGTGAGCAGTTGGAAAACCAGCCTGGCCACCACATTGCTGAGGCATTGCAAATAACTGATACATCCAGGAAATGAGGGGCTGCTCTCAATGATGCCATAAACAGCAAAAAGAGAGCAGGTTTGTCTTGTAAATTATTCATTTGAAACTACCTTGCTCATTTCTTATTTATGCATCTGTCAAAGCAGCACTGCGTGTAGACAGATAAATAAACCTACATGATATTAGGCTGCAGATGGCTTGTCCTGAAATGTACCAACCTTCCTAGTATGAGGGAAAACTGGTGGGGAAGAGAATTTGCAGTGCCAGGCCTGGTGGAAGCAGTGAGGGGGGCTCCTCTGCCCAGGCTGGGGCACCCTGTCTGGGTGCAGGTCCCCAGGCTGCTTCAGCTGGGTTATGATTTCTGGGTGACCTCCTCAAGCTCCAAGGCAGGGATTTGCAGGCACATCGTAAAATTTTGACTGTCTCCTCCCTAATACCCACACTGGCCTGGTTTCCCTTGGTCCCCAGGTGACACAAGGGCCCTGAGCATCCCTGAAGTCCCACTGTGAATCCAAAAGTGACTCAATCTCTCCTCCTGATGAAGGTTTCAGATTTGGCTGCTATAGGAAGTGGGGACATGGGAGGAAACCTGTGGCCTGGATCTGAATTCCCTCTCCTGGTTGCCTTTTTCTGGAGCTCCCATGGGGTGCATCAGGGCATCCCTGTGTGACTTCTCTTCTTCTGCAGGGACAGAAATATCAACCTCTTGCCTGTCCAGTTTATTCATATTGGAGCAGAGGGCTCAGGTGCTTGCATCTCCTCTCAGTGGTATGGTTCTGTACAGAAATAAGCAGATACCCTGAAATCTTTTACCAGCTTTTTATCCAGAAAAACTACAGCAATGTTCTTGTTCTTCTTAGTATTGAATCCTTTGGCTGATCAGCAGCCAATCCCCTGTTATTCCATTTGAGTACTGTGTAGGGATTTTATAGGCAGAAGCTGCTGCCCCAAGGTAAAATCCAGCATCCCGGGACTGTCCTTGGCTGTGAGGTGATTGAGGAAAGCCTGGCTGTTAGGTTTCTTGTTTCTGACCTTGTTTGCAAATCTGTCTTCAACTGTGGGCAGATCAGAGGAAGGGAAAACACAAAGGATCCTTGGGGATTGCAACGTTGCTGCAAGCCCAAACCATTGACCTGTCAGCAGCAGATTCCAGCCTCATTGTACCATCTGGTTTTGTTCTCCTCTGTGAGAGGAGAGGAGTAGGAAAGCATTTCTGGGAGGACAGAGCACTGACAAGGGCTTTCCCCTGGGCAGGGGGGATAAATGCAGTGTGTGTGGGAAACACTGTGGAGGTACAGGCTGGGAAGGAGGAAAAGGAGTCTGGCATGCTCTCCCATCCTTTTTCATTTGAACTTCAGGGCTTTGCTTGCAATAAGCAACGTGATTTTTTTTGCAAGAGCACATTGATTCTTGCAAGAGTCATGGAGATCTGCCAAAGGCACTGCCAGATTTTTTTCCACTATTTCATCTCCCAGTTTCCACTCCAGAGTTTGCAGTTATCTGCCAAACCCAGCATTGCAAAAGATGTGATGTGGTGAGGCAACATCCCATTCCTGATGGAAATGCAATGAAAGTTTAATGCTCTGGCAGCAGCTGACGCCCTCACCTCTTTGAAGTCTGCATGAGAGCCCTGCTTTGTTCAGGGTTTATCCACTAGCCCTCAGCAAACATCACATTTATTACCCTTGTATCAGTTAGAGAAGTTAAAGGGATGACAAGCTATTGAGAGGCTCAAGGGAGGGGAAGGGAGAGGCTGGAACAGCTCTGGATGGGAGGGGCTGTGCTGGGCAGCATGTGGCCTTTTCTCCCCATGAAATAGGTTGGGTTTGAACTAGCTGCCTTTAAATACCTTGACAGGAAAGAAAGGTGTCCAGAAGTGTGAGATGGAACATCAGTGATAAGGGAAGGGCTGTGTAGCAAACTTCCAGGTGTTGGTATGTGTGAGTGCCACAGCTTTGTCTCCATGGGTTGTTGCCTTGGTGGCATTGTCCTGTCCCTGTGGCTTCAGACCTGCTAAAAAAAAAATATTTTGACGAGGTCCAAGATGAAACACCTTATTCTGCTGTCCTATCCAACATTTTCTGACACCTCTTCTTCCCTTTGCAGGGGGATTTGAGATTGTACCTGATGGGAGCTTTTTGGGTGGTGCTGTGCCAGCTTTTTGGAATTAGCCATGACACATTGTTCTGGGGTGAGGCAGAGGGATGATGGCACTCTAATAGGGGCAGCCCAGGGTGTGGAGTGAGCTGGGGTGCCAGTTATGTGGAGGGGTGAGGAATGTAGGGAAGGGCAGGTGGATAATGCACTGGGAAGTCATGGTGCTGCAAAGAGATGGTCCTGAGTGATGGTTCTGTTGTGTTAACTAGCAAAAAAAAAAAAAAAAAAATCTGAGTTTGTGCACTAGAAAGCTACAATCTGCCACTTTCTGAAGTGCAGTTCCAGATTGCTGTGCTGGTGAGAGTGGAAGTGCTGTGAGCTCCAGTCCAGGCTGCAGATGGAATAATTAGCCTGCTTTCAACCCTGAAAAACTGTTTTTTCTGTTCTTATTAATGCCAGTAACAGCTTATTAATGCCAGTGGTGGAATTTTGTTCAAGATCTCAGTCTGCCGTGGTGCTCAGTGTTGTTTCAGCAGTGTTTCAGCCCAGCTTGGGATGAGTGGGAACTCTCAGCCTTGGCTTTGTAAACCACATGAGTGATTTAAAAACCTTTGGGAATGATCAGCATGGCCTTGCAGAGGCTTGTGCAGGCAAAGGGCAGCTGTTTGGCACTGCTAAAGGCTGTGACAGCCCTTGTATTCAGGCTGGCTCCCTCACTCCAACATTTGTGACCCCAACAGTCAGCTAGGGAGACTACAGGGTGCACCCTCCTGTTGGCCAAGAGAGCAGCCAAATACGAGAGTTGCAGGGCCTGTTTTTTACTGGGAAAAACAGATGTGGGAGAAAGCTCCTGTCCAGGTGAAGGAATTAGCTCAGGAGCCATCTGCTGTTTAACAGCCATGGCCCTGAGTGCCACCTCCAGAGATCCTCTGGAGACAAGAGGATTGGTTTGGTGGATTCCTAGGAGATCAGGATTTTGCTGGAACTGACACACGCATTTCACAAATCCCCAGCCCCTGGGTCTTGTGCTGTGTGGGACTGGCCCCAAGTTCCAGTTATATTGAGATATTTTAAGGGTATTGTTTCAATGTTTTTGTCTTGACAATGTTTAAAGAGAGAGGCTAATGATGAGTAACTATTCTCCCAAGCACGTACTCTGCCAACACTTAATTAAAAACTACATTTCCATCTAGGAAAGCGTCACTTGGGGTGTAGTATGGCTGTCTCTTGACTCAAAGTGCAGGAGCAGGAGGTGCCACAGCATCTCTGGCTTGGGGGAGGTTGGGATGCTGACTGCTGTGGGGCTTGCTCAGCCTGGCCCAGAGCACAAACAAAGGTTGTTTCTCATGTTGGTTGGGCTCTCTTGCACAAAAACTGAAGGGTGGAGGGGCAGGACATGCCCTGGCGATCCTGCAGCAATCTACTTTAAAAGTGAATTTCCAGTAAAAACTAAGAAATAAATGTGGGCAGCTGAACAAAAAGTTTTAGAAGTTGTATCATCACAAATGGGCTGGCTTGTGCAAGAATTTGACAGAAGAAACAAACGACCTCAAGTGCCGAGGACAATGGCACGGCCTGCGTTATCAGACTGACTGTGTGATTCTGTACAGCCTCCTTGGGGGAAAAACACCCTGCCCCAGCTGGAAACCAGCTCTAAAGTGCTGGGCAGGAGATCACTTATGGGCTTGTGCATCCCTAAAGCTTGGAAGTTTAGGTTGTTTTAAAAGCAGTTTATCAGAAGACCTTAAGCAAGAGCAAGCATCTGGAAGTGCTCAGGTGGGAGAGGGCACTAGTACAGCAATGGGACAGGGCTCTTATGTTTTTAATCAAAATATTGCTAAGTGTCAATTCTATATCTGCCTGCCCTCCCTCACAATGACAAATGCACTATGAATGTTGCACTTACTACCTAATTCAGTGAAAGCCTGGCTGTGCCAGGGAAGAGCCTGGGATAATTCAGGTGCCATGGTGCTGTCCTGGATGGACAGAGCTGAAGGTGTCTCTCTCTTGCTTTCCAGGTGATCCGCTCTGCTGCTGACTGGTCTGCTGGCATTAAATACCACGAGGAGTCCATCCACAAAGCCTACATCAGTGTGATAGAGAACAGCAAGCACTACATCTACATAGAGGTCAGTGGCAGAGAGGGAAGGCAGGAGGGTTCTCATGCTCTGGGCATGGCTTGCAGTTATCAGGAGGGTAATTACTCCTTGAGGTTTGGTCCTAAGTTTTTAGGCATTTAGACAGATCCTTTACCTTCAGTGGTCGTCAGGCCAGACTGATGGCTGTGTACCCTGACAGCCATCTGGCCATAAGGTGGAAAAAAGTAGACCTCTCCTTTATAAGGCTCTTTGCAAAATTGCCAGCAGCTTTCATGGCCTGTGCAATAGTCTCCCTGTCCCCTCTGTGGCTTTGCAGTGTCCCTTGTGCATGACAAACCTCCCACTCACAGGGCAGCTCTTCATCCACAGAGCCTTCAGCTGCAGCAATCTCTTGTGTCAGAGTGACACTCAGTGCTGGCTGAATGGAGATGCTTTTTCTCCTCTTTTTTTTTTCCTTAGGCTCTTGTTAGGTTGCTCCTTACATGAACTTTCTAAGGAGTGTGATTAATAAGGACTAATTCATTCCCTAAACAAGCACAGACACACATATCATTTAATCATAATTTTGAAAAGCCTCCATTCCAATGGCACACAAACCCAGCTATCTTTAGTTGCTCTGGTCTGACATAAAGCATGCAAATACTTTGGGTTGGTTGCTGGCAGTGTCTGACACTAGCTTCTCTTGCTTTTCCTGCAGAACCAGTTTTTTATTAGCTGTGCTGATGACAAAGTTGTATGGAACAAGATTGGTGATGCGATTGCTCAGAGGATTCTTAAAGCTCACAGGTAACCTGTTCTTAATGAGGCAGTGGAACTCTTCAGGTGCATTTTCATGGTGTGGTGCAAAAAATAACCCCTCAGTGGCCACAGCTGTGCCACAGTAGCTGTGCCAACACAGAACTGATGGGGTCGAGCACCTGCATTTGCAGCAGTGAGACTCCTAAGTGGTTTCTTTGCATCCAGAAAGTGATTTCCTGGACTTACCCCAATGTAAATGTATTTTTAACTACAGAACTTGTTTAAAGACAAGTCCTTTGTGCTCTGGTTCAGTGACACCTTTGCTCCATTGCCAATTTGCCTTGAGCTGGGTGGTCAGGCAATTTCATGGGTGGGAAGCGTGAACTGGGATTTGTGGTTTATTTAAATCAGCTAGAGAGGAGCAGCTTCAAATTGGGGAAGCAAACACATTTTGAGGATTTGACTGCAGGGTTCTGCTATTGTTTGAACAACTTTTTCTGGTACATGCTGGAGGGTGTTCACCACCTCCAGTCTTTGCAAGGGGACCGTTGTTTGTTCCTGGATGGATTGAATCCAGCCATGTTTTAGACACTCCTTCAGCACACCTAACCCCGTGTTAACATTAATGCCACAGGTAGTGGCTTGTCTTCACTTTGATCCTGGGCAGCCTTGCTTAGGGTTGCTCCCCTGGAGTCTCTTTGAGACATGCATTTCATAGTATAGAACTGTACCCTGCTCCTGCTGGGCTGAAATACAGGAAACTTTCTAAACTTTTCCCTTTCATCTCTCATGTGGCTTTTTCGCCACACGCGGAGATGGTTTTTTGCATGGATTATTTTTTCCATATTGTAGTTGTCCAGAACTCAGCAGGGCTTTTCCAGAAGTTCTCTCTCCAAGGTTGTAGGAATTTTGTTCTTTTTTGCACTTGGGCTTGGAAATTCCCACTTGGATAAAGGCACCCAACCTGAGACAGCCACCAGAGTGCAGGAAATGTCTGCAAGGCCACAGGAGCTGCCCTGGGTCAGGCTTTGTTCAGAGCACTATGGAAAGAAGAGCAGTATTGCAACAGGGAGAGCCTGGGTGTTATCTGCTGTGCTGTTAACAACGGGGTGGAGTTGCCTGTGATCTGTGTGAGCTGCAGTGAATAGCCCAAAAAATTGAAATTAGCTAAGAATGAAAAGGTGGGATGGATTTTCTCACCTGTGGTAAATGAAAAGCCGTGCCAGTGCTGCTGGAAATGTTGCTGTGTTTGTATTGCAGCTTTGAGGCTCAGAGGCAGCTGGACAGAGCATCTTAGGGGCTAGAAGAGAAATGGAGAAGGACTTTGGAAAAGGGCATGTGTGATAGGACAAGGGGAAATGGCTTTGAAGTGAAAGAGGATTAGATGGAATATTGGGAAGAAATTCTTCCCTGTGAGGGTGATGAGGGCCTGGCAGAGAAGTTGCCCAGAGAAGCTGTGGCTGCCCCATCCCTGGCAGTGTCCAAGGCCAGGTTGCATGGGGTTTAGAGCAGCCTGGGGTAGTGGAAGGTGTCCCTGCCATGACTTTGGAACTGGCAGAGCTGTAAGGTCCCTTCCACCCAAACCATTCTGGGATCCTGTGATCTCTGTGCTGATTGATGTCCCCCTGGAGAGCCTCTCTGGATTGCCTTTCCTGCCTTTGGGAGATGACCACCACAGGTCCTTTGCATCAGTTGTCTGCTGCTAGCAATGCTCCTGGGCAGCAGCCAGTTCTCCAGGTAATCTGTTAGGGTTTTCCCATTTTATAAAGTTTATGTAGGGAGTGTCATTCTGTCCAGATACTAAAAGTCTGTCACAAAAGAGGGTCACACAGATTCTTAGTGACCCATTTCCAGATATGGTGCTCACTTCTGCATTACTCTAATTGTATGCCAATATTGTGCTGGCTTAATGTTGGCAATTCCTAACGGAATGTAAGGTTCAAATTCTGCATTACCTAAGATTAAAAGTAAATTCAGACCTAAATGGTTTGTATCATAATGCTAATTTTCCAAACTGCCCCAGGAGAACAGCATTTAATTATAAATTAAGGTCTGTAGTGAGCTTGTATACTTCTCACTCTTCTAGACTAAATATTTTCTACTGATGTTATTAATAATGTTCTTTTCTTGGTCTCCTCTTTTTTTCATGGATGGCTCTCTAAGCAGTTTAGTAAACACTGTCCTTATACAAACAAGCTGCTTTTTGGGGAATGCTTTTGTTGGTAGACCTTTCTCATGATACAAACAGACTTGGTTTCACAGTGTCTTGTGTCTGGGTAAGGCCTCATTAACTATTTCTGAGCTCTGCTGGTGAACCAGAGCCAGTCTGCAGTGCCCAGCACAGCTGGAAGGGAGTGCTGGTTGAAATGAGACACACAGGTCTCACTGTCTCCCTCCCAGCTCAGATGGGACCCCAGTGCTTCACAATGCCCACATCCCTAAATTCACAGGCATGGCTTGCCCGAGGAAGGAGTGCTTCTAGCAAAAACTGCAGACTGGCTCATCCTCAGAGTGCTGCTGAAATGGTTTTGTGCTGATTAAACTGTGTTTGCCATCTAGTGGCAGCATCCCTTCCATGTAGCATTATCCTTGTTCTTCTCTTCCTCATCCTCCTCCAGGGCACAGAGCAGGGAATTCCCAGCACCCAGGGACACCTGGAAAGTGCTCTCAGAGCAGATGTACCTGGCATTTGTCAGCAGAGGAAACCCAAAGGGAGCTTTGAGAAAAGCCCCAAGCAGTGCCATAATAGTAGCATTTGTTCTGAATGGGGTCAGGATTAGGGTATGGGTTAGTTTGGAGAACTCTGCAACTGTGATTTTTGGGTGCTGTGGTGTATCAAGGATATATTTGCCTTCCCCCAATGATCAATGTTCTGCTTGTGCCCTGAACTTTTTCCACCTTTTGTGGTGTTTCTGACTTCTGAAAACCAGGAGGCAGTGGGAATGTTGGGTTAGGTTTTGGGTTTCTGCCTGTGGTAGCTCTGTAAGCTTTGCTCTGCCAGGCAGCTGTCCCCACCAGTTTGCACCAGTATCAGTGTGACTGGCCTATTGGGGTGCTCAAACAAACTTCTATAGTGGCAGACAAAATCTGACAAATCCTTAGCCTGCCCCTGAATTTCAGTAAAAATGTGTTTCTTTTCCCTTAGCTTCTATTGTTGTTTGCTGAGAGTAAATTATTCCCTCTGCTCCTGAAGGAGCACTCAGAGGAGCACTGACGGCAGGTGATGATTTCCTGAAACTGGAAATGCACTTCACACTTTGCTCCCTTAAAATTTGTGTGGTGGCCTTGGATGGGAACCAACTCAGTCATCTCAGGGGGAAGTGAAACCAAGGGGACTTCACCTTGTGTGCAGCTGTGCCTTGTCCAGGCTGGTGTAACCCTCCCAGGCTGACATTGCCACGCTCCCTTGTTTCTCAGGGAGAACAAGCGTTTCCGAGTGTACGTGGTGATCCCGCTGCTGCCCGGCTTTGAAGGGGACATCTCGACGGGCGGGGGGAACGCCCTGCAGGCCATCATGCACTTCAACTACAGGTACCTCAGCCAGGCTGTCAGAACCCTGCACACCTCCACTGCTGCAGGGCCTCCCCGAGCCCCACCTGCCATCAGTGGGACCAGCGTGGACAGAGCTTTGGGCAGCCTGGTCTTGGGGAAGGCCCCCTGCCCATGGCGGGGGCATGGAGCTAGATGAGCTTTAAGACTCAACCAACCCAAACCATTCTATGATTTGTTTTCACTTAGCTGATTAATCAGAATTGCTGACCAAGATTTGTCTCCACATCTGCCTTTTTGACCAATACTTGGCCTGGCTCTGCCCGTTGGTCCCATGCAGGCAATGGCATCTTCCCCAGTGTGATTCCCCTGCTCCAGGATGGGTGTTTTGGTGGGGGGCACTTGCAGCCCAGCAGGTCTCATAGGAAGGAGACCCATGAGGGTAGTCTTTGTGCTGAGAAATGCAGAAGGCAAAACAGCCCAAGATGGTTTTACTGGAAAGCTGCTATGTTATGGTATGGCCAGCACACAGTCAGTGTGCAGAGACTGCTGCAACCCTCAGAGTGAAATCCTCCTTTTCTGCTGGCCTGCAGGAGTCCTGCTGCACCTCCAGGAGGATGAGTGGGGCAGGGGACACAAGCAGATGGAAAGTAGCAGATCCCCCTGACTCTTCTGCCTGAGCTTCCTCCTGCAATGGCAACCAGAGGAAATTGCCCATGGGTTGGTTGGTTCTCAGTGGAATTCCAGCTGTGGCTTTTCCAGCCCAGCCATAATCATACAAACTCCCTGACCTGGTGTTCTGCACGTGTTGATGTTTTTCTTGACGTGATTTCACACCCAGTCCTGGCACAGGGGGTAGCAGCCCTGCTTGTCACATGTTTACAATCATTGCCACGTGCTCTAGAAGGCAGAAGTGCTCCCCAGCTCCTCTGCAGGTTGGTATAAGCTCCTTTTGGAACATGAGCAGTGCTTGATGTAGTAACAGTCATTTGGGAAAAGAAGCACCCCGTTTCTCCTGCAGTTTGAGAGGCAGCTGTGTTTGTGATTTACCCCACCCAGTTCTGCTCCAGCACAAGCTGCTGTCTGGAGCCACGGGGGTGCTGATGGCTGCCTACCTTCTTTCCAGGACCATGTGCCGAGGGGAAAACTCCATCCTGGGCCAGCTGAAGGCAGAGGGTAAGAACTTTATTCCTCTCCTCTGTGTTGTTTACTTTGGATGCTGCTTTTTGATGGATGCATCTGTAACACATAATGCAACACATGCTGAGAGCGACCTCCTCCTTGCCCGTCCTCCCATGGCGAGCTCTGTCGGGTCACAAGCCATGGCCACTTGTCAGAATTCAGACCTGGCTGCAGCCCTGATCCAGAGGAGGGGAACACCCCAGAGAGGAGCACAGCACAGTTGCAGCTGCTCAGGATTTTGTTATTTGGAAAATGTCCTGAAGCGGGGTCACGCTTCTGGTAGTCATGAGCGCTCAGCCTTCCCCGTGGATCCCACACAGGGTTTATTCCTGGCAGTTGTCAGATGTGGAGGGGAAGAACCTGCCTAAGCAGGAGGCTGTTTCCTTGCCATGAGGAATCCTGCTGGAATTTGCTCTGCTGGGAATTGGAGCACTGTGAAAACCCACATATCACAAACACTAGGACCGTGCATAATGCCTCATTTGTTCTAGGTCCTGGTGTAAATCTGAACTGCACACAAGTGCATTAGGACACATTTGCCATACTGACCATGGACAAAACACCTGCTTCCAGCCTCCTTTCTGCAGGATCTGCAGAAAAACAGTCTCATAGTCCACCTATTGTGTTGTGCGCAGCAGACTGGAGTAATTTCTCCCTGAAGTGGGAGTCTCTGAGCAGGCAGCAGATCAGAGCAGCACAGTGAGCTCACAAGCAAATTTTCAAGTCTATTTTTTAAAAAAACTATTTCTGTTATCTCTTCATTTGTAAGTTTTAAAAGTCAAAAGTGAACTGTTATCCATAGGGGTCTTCATGTAAACAAGGTCTTTTTTTTTTCCTCTTCCACCTCCCTCATCCCATCAGTTTTCTTGTCTTTTAATTTTCAGTTGGAGATAAGTGGATAAACTACATATCATTCTGTGGCCTTCGAACATATGCAGAGCTGGAAGGAAAACTGGTCACGGAGCTCATCTATGTGCACAGCAAACTGCTCATTGCTGATGACAACACGGTTATAATCGGTGAGCAGGGGCTCCCAGGAGGGGTTTGGGACACTGGGTTATACCTGGATCAATCCCTTCCCATCCCCATGCACGGTGCAGCCTGCAGTGCCATGGACTTTTCTATGTTGTCATTTCTTTCCTGAGAAATATTTTGCTGTTTAAAAAGAGACAAACCCAAAAACCAAACTCATAAATTCATCAAGAGGGAAGAAAGGATTCAGAGGTCTGTCATTGCATTTGTTTTTCTAAAATCTTTTAAATCTGTGTGTAACCGTGAAGAGAATCCCAGTGCAGGGAATATTGTCCATCTGTCTTGTATCAAACTCTGCTCTAGCAGGAAGACTTGTGAGACTTGTCATCTGTTCCTGAAAGAACAGAATGTGCTGTAAAATTTGGAAGGTTTGGACAACATGTGTCATGTATCAGCTCCGTTTCCTAAGAATGGGACAATATGCTATAGGGAGTAATAGATATCATTTCATCCTCTTCTCTCATCGCATTTATTATGAGAACATGAAGCAAAGACAAGAGTTCAGGCTCAGAGCTCTAAACTGCAGCAGAATTTCAGCCTGTTTCTTTAAAGAAGCCCTTTTTGAGCTGTTATATCAGCAATAAAAACTTTGCCAATGAATACCTTAATACCAGAATTTACAAGACTCCCTTCAAAGCAGTGGTCTCGGATGCCCTGTGGCGAGGTTTGCTCCTCTGTCACCTTCTCAGGGGCCAGATCCTGTCTCCAGTGCACAGAGTGGCTCTGAGGTGGTTTGATACCACAGCAGGAGCTGTGTTGTTCCAGCTGGGATGGTCTGGGGGACCTGAGGCAGCTCTAAGTTTTCATTTTCTGTAACTATAAGCTTGAGGGTAGGTTTTTATGCAGCCTGTATATCTCTGCTGCCTGGTGAGGGGATGGGAAATCATCCCTTTTCCACATAAGAGAGAGTGCATGGAAATTAAGTGCTCATGGAGCTACTGGGCTGGAGGAGAGGGTGAAAGGACAGAGAGGCACTTAGCTGGTTTTTCCTCTGGAGGTGTTGGCTCCCCTGGAGTTAATCCAGTTCCTGGGAAGGCTCAATGGCTAACTGCAGCCTGGGGGTCTCTCACAGCTGTGTCTGGAGATTTTTTATTGTTGTTTTGGTCATTTCTGTGGGTTAATGACCTCATTATGCCTATCCTTCCCTGAATCTTGCTGTTCCCTTGGAGCCAACAGCTGCAAGCAAACAGTGTTCCCCCATGCCCTGCTTTCTGATGTCTGTGTAGGACAGAGAAACCTGTTTGGGGGGACAAAGCCTCAGCTGGTCTTGAGCATTCCCCCCTGAATGGCACAGCAGCCTGGTCTAGTGGAAAGTTTCCCTAACCATGGCAGGGAGGTTTAAAGGAGAGGAGCTTGAAAGTCTTTTCCAAGCCAAACCATTCTGTGATTTACCCAGAGAGCTCATCCTGCCTCAGGTAACAGGGTATCCGAACCAAATGCAGTTCAGGCCTTTGAAAGCTGTGGCTCCTTCAGCAGAAGCATCTGGGAAGTTGCAGAAAGAACAAATTTTGAAAATGTTGTCCTGGGCTTGGTTGTGATTTAATTTTCTAACATTGAAGCCTACAAAAATTAGTTGGGGTTTTTTCTCTCTCCCCCAGCTCCTCTTAGGGTCTGTGTTTCCATAAGGAAGTCCCCTGGTTGATGCCTGGGCTTACCTAGAAACAGAGGCCAGACAAAGTTAAAAAGATAAAAGTGGATATATTTATTGAAGGGCCTTCAGGTACATTAAGGGCAGACAAAGCCTCCCCAAGGGGCTACACCCAAAATGGACAATGGTCATGAGTTTCTCAGACAGATATAAGTTTGGTCTATTTGCATATTGGGCTAATTCTCTAGTTATAGCTTCAGGTGATGAAGTCATATACTCCCAATTTGCTCCCCACCCCAATTCACTTTGGTTTATACTTTTTGGGGCCTGAGGCAGACAGTGTCCTCAGGCTTAGAAGGATCTGACCAAAATGTGAAGAGATCTTGCTGACACTCTGTATGGAGTTCAGAGTTACACACTAATGCAGTACAGGATCTGAAAAATATAACAGCTAAAACCTTAATGCATCAGGTTGGGGTTTTACCTGTTGAAGCCGTGGATGGTTCCCCATGGGGCCGAGGGGTGCGGAGGTCCCTGGGGTGGCAGGGGGTGATGGGGGCTGTGCAGGAGCACCTGGAGCAGCAGTGAGACATTGCCTGTGCCTGTCCTGCCCTGCCCAGGCTCTGCCAACATCAATGACCGCAGCATGCTGGGGAAGAGGGACAGTGAGATGGCCATCATCGTGCAGGACAGCGACACCGTCCCCTCCGTCATGGACGGCCAGGAGTACAGCGCCGGCAGGTTCGCCCAGTCGCTCCGCCTGCGCTGCTTCAGGTGGGTCTGGGGGCTGGGCATGGCAGGGAGGGGATGTGGGCACTCAGCAGGGATATGGGAGGGCTTGCTCAGGCTTCACCTGCCCCCACAGCCTTTCAAACCAATGGGCTGCCACCACCTGCCCAGGCTGAGCTCTGCTCGGTCTGGACTTAGCCCAGGGTTTTGCTGCTGTTTCCTCACACTGCTCCTGTCCACAGCCCTGTAGCTTGATTTTACAAATTATTTTTGCTCTGGGATTTCACTAGCAGAGCTCATAAATAAGTGGTACTTCCCCTCCAGATCCCATTTGCACACTCTTTCAATCTTGGGTTGCAGTGTCCCTTTTTAAAGGAAGCTGCTTTGCTGGGGGCAGCCATCTGGCCCTCAACACGGACATTTTTAGTTTAAGACCTTTTTCTTTTTTTTTTTCCCCCCCACCCTATTTTCCCATCTGGAAAGTTACTGCACAGAAGAAAAGGAGAAAATCAAGCAGCTTTAGAGCTGAGAGATCATCACAGGGGATGGGAGTGGGAGCACACAGGGTTTGGCAAGTCCCAAGGAAACTTCTTGTCTCCTGGTATTTATCAAGAGGGGAGTGCCCCGTGCTTCAGCCTGTGTGAGCATCCATCCCTTTGTATTCCTCAGGGTTGTCCTTGGTGGCTCCGATCTCAATCCAGAACACCAGGATCCCGTGTGTGACAAATTCTTCAAGGAGGTGTGGATTGCCACAGCAGCTCGGAATGCCACCATCTTTGAGAAAGTGAGGAGCACAGCAACTTCCCCCCACCTCCATCCCACACAGAGGCAGCAGATATCAGTGGGAGCAGCAACACAGGGAGGGCAAAGAGAGCAGGTCCAGTTCCCGGGGTTGGACCTTCAGAGATGTTTTGAAGGAATAAGTAATGTCAGATGTAAGAGCTGTGAACAGGAAACTGGAGCTGGTGCATTCTCAGTGTGACAGCACCCGTGAAGGCAGCAGATCAGATTTCTCCTTGTGTTTGCATCAGCTGTAGCTCCAGTGAATGGCCATGGTGTAGTTACTACTTGTAATTAGCCACGTGTAACTGGAGTAGAAGCAAACTTTACTTCTGTCTTTTAATGAGCTTTTGCAGTGATCAGAAAAGGCCCTGGAGCTTCCCCTCTCCTCCAGCCTCATCGAGGCAGGCACACACCTCTTCCCTCCCTGTTCTCTGGGCTGTTAATTCAGTCACTCCCATCCTGGGGAATTTGCACTGGATGCTTGGGTCTTTCTCAGGAATTCTGCGTTGCTGCCTTTCCCCTACACTGACAGGTGACTTCTTCTTTCTGTTTTGATCAGGTGTTTCGATGCCTTCCCAGTGACCAGGTGAATAATTTAACCCAACTGCGTGATTTCATCAACAAGCCCAAATTAGCAAATGATGATCCTGTGAAAGCAGCAGAAGAATTAAAAAAGATTCGTGGGTTTTTAGTACAATTCCCCTTTCGTTTTCTGGAGGAAGAGTACTTGCTTCCCTCCGTCGGAACAAAGGAGTCCATGGTACCCATGGAGGTTTGGACTTAAGACGATGCAGACTGCTTTACCTTTTAAAGTCTTGTTCTCAGGAGAGAAGTTAATGAAAAATATGGGATTTTGGAAAGTTACAGGAGACTAAAAGCTTCTCCACCAAGGTAATGAGCCCTTCAGAAGGATTTTTGGTGGAGGAACTTGAAGCAAATCAACACTAGCAGACAAGAGGAGCAGAAAAACTTGGAAATGGTGGCAGATGAGAAGTTTAACTTCTGGAGGAATTACTACTTCAGGCATGTTCTGAGCATCTAAAGGATGCAGGCTGCTTCCTAGGACAGGAACTGACCCCCAATCAATGTTGTCACCACTGCCAGCTGTATCCTGTGGTTGTGTTCATACTGTGATCGTGCTGTGGCTGCACAGGAGTCCTGGGCTCTGTGTGCTGCTTCTCAGGCTTTGGGTATCTGCACCTTGGCTCGCTGGAGTTCCCCATCTCACCCCTTCCACATGCCATCAGAGCACATTGTGCAGCCCTGCCACTGTTGGGAAGTGCCATTTGCTGCTGCCTTGGGCTGTCCTGCAGCTTTCTGAGTGTGTTTGACTTCTTAAAGGGAAACAGACTAACAATCCGGTATCAGAATCAGCATTTCGGTCTCTTCATCCCTTTGGGGGAAAAAAAATCCTTTTCCTATTGCAGCTGGAGCAATCAGCAGCCCTCAGGCTTGGCAGAGAGCAGTCTCAGTGGAGCTGGAGGTGCTGAAGATCACTGGAGTTTGCTGACCTTTGCAGCCACAGCACATCAGCTTGGTCCCACTGAGTGTGATCCTCAGGAGAGGATCAAGGTTCCAACTCAAGCCTGAGGTGTCCAGAGCTGGGAGAAGCCAAGGCACTGCATGTAACAGGACTGAGACTCGAAAGGCAGCGTGGTCTGAACCAAGCTCTGCACTCTGCTTGTGTGTTCATCTTGCAGCATAGGGGTAGATTTTAATTTCCATCCCTTCCCCCCTACTTAAAAGAAGAGAAAGGCCATTAAGCTGACACGATGCTCAGACCAAGCTGATGTGTGGATTTGTAGATGGGGTGAATGCAAGGGGGAAGGGGAGCAGATGACAAAACCTTGTCTCTGCTCTGCTTTGCAAGTGAACCAGCCACAACCTTGAGTTCAGTCATGTAGGATGTGTCTTCCCAAGCAGAGGTAAAGCTCAGCATGCACATTCCTGCTTTACATTGCTATAAGAAGGTTTCCAAAGCTCTTTTGCACTTCCCTGTACAGAGAAGCAGCAGTTCAATCCAGCATCCTGGGAAAAACACTACAGTTCCTGGGTTAGGACCTCGTGTGGTGGGCACAAGCCTGGGTCTTACCCCATGCTCCATCCTGCAATGAGGCCATGTCTCCCAATTCTGTGTCCAGCTCCAGCCTGAGGTGTTCCTGGCAGTCTGCAGTGCTGTGTCAGCCACTGGGAAAATGGAGCATTAGGAAACACTTAAAGGAGAGTTGGATCTGGAGGAGTGGGAGGCTGAGCTCTTCTGCTGCCCCTGCATCCCTTCCCTTCCCAGGGTTATACCTGTGCCCAACACTCCTTGGTCAAGAGGCCTAGTGAACTGGTATTTATTTTATTTCACAGAAGAATTTATTTTTTTCTTTTCTGGATCTCCCAACAGTTTTTTAACTGGAAAATAATCCCACTGGTCGCCTAGCTATCCCCAAAACGTAGCTGGCGTAACATTTTAGCTGATTGCCTTCTGTGTTCTGACCTGTAAATAGGCACCAGCTTATTCTGTCCCTGCTGCATCACCCAAACAGGGAACAAACCCCAGATGTTCTTCCAATTCTCAGCCCATTCCTACAGCTTCCATTGTTTTACATTTGTGTTTTGTAGATGCAGTTGCCTTTTATGCTCCTTTCTGGCATCTGTGGTCTGGTTCACCTTTGGGAAGTGCATGTGCAGCATTTTATGTGATTGAGCCCGGGGGGTTGATGGTTTTACCTGGCATGCTATAAGCACATAAATATCTTCCCTTGACTTTTGTTCCCTTAAGAAAACTGACCCGGGGTCACCCCCTGCAGAGCCAAAGCAATGTGTGCCCTGACCATTTCCAATCGAGGAAGATCAAAGGTGTCCTGTGATTTCGCATCAGTGCAGGTTCAGAGCTTTTCTCTCCTGATGTTTTTAGCTGTTTTAGTTTGACTGAAGCTGCTGACTTTAAACAATTACAGCCTGCCAGAGAATCCTTGTCAGTCACACAGATCCATGTTCAGAGTCAGAAAGCGTTCAGCCCCACCACCTATACACTGAACCTTGAAGTTCAACACTCATGTCACCTTCTAAGTGCTCTTATTCTCCTCCTCCTCATATTAGCAAAGGTTTTTATAATTGTTAAATTATCCTTACATTGTCTTTTAAAATGGTAGGTTGCTAATGGTTGGGGCTTCTAACTCCAGAGGTGTTAACTCCCCCTCTGCCAGGCTGCTTCGGGGAACAACCACTCAGGTTCTGCAACGCTCAGCCCACCGTGTGATAGCTGCTGGTCCCCAGTGACACAGCAGAGCCATGGAGGGAGATGTAATTGACTGATTTGGTATGAAAAGGTGCTAATTAAGAAGGTCTTTCATTATTGAGGTAGAAGACAGGCCTGATGTTTGCTCTCTGTCTGGGAGGAGGTTCCCCTGGCACTGCGCTGACCATCCCTGCCCTGTGTTGGTGCTAAATTCCTGATACCAGGAGTTTAGAAACATTCAAATGCAAGCAGGGTGTGCAGCCTCAGCACAGTGAGGAGATCCCAGCATCCCCAGAGGCTTCTGGGGCCATCAAGTTCCCTATGAAGCAGCACTGCTCACCCCAAACAGGGCTGGAGACACTCCAGTGAAGGTTCTGCTCATTCACAGCCCAGGCTGTGCTGCTTGGAGCTGGCTCCTTGGCTCCTGTCTGCCACAGGTTTGTTTCTTATATTAAGAAGCCTGTGGAGTTGAACACCTTGAGAGAGTTGATTTGTGCACCTGAACAATCACTACTTCTTAGTCTGTCATACCAGTGTGGGCCTCAAACTGGAGAAGGTCACCCATGACACCCAGAGCTAGAACAGGTGATGTGGATTCAAGCACTAGCAACCCCAGAAACATCAGCTGTTTCTTGTGGCATTTATTTGCTAGAACTATAGGAAATGAGAAATTCTTCCAGGCTCAGACTTTATTTTGCAATTCAACCGGAGTAGAACACTTCTTTTCCCTTTAATTTATTCTTTAACAGGTATCATTTTGAGAACTCACGCTCCTTTCCTTAATTTTAATAGTCTGATATTTTAAAATATGTGTTTTGTTGTATAGATATTGGACTGGATAAATGTTTCATTGTAAAGTTAATGCATGATTTAAAAAATGAGGGATAAAATGTCATTGTCTGCAAGAACTGTACTAAAAAACAATTTATAAGAACCACTCCAGTGCTCCATGGAAGAGGCGAAGTGCTCAGCTCAGTATCTGGTCTCTTGGTCTCAGTTTGTCCCCTGACTTGGTGAGCTGTGCTGCATTAAACCCCAAACACTCCATTTTCCTTTTCCTTTGATCAAGTTTCACAACATGATTTTGCAATCCTGGTGCTGTCCCTGGGAGAACCTCAGTGCAGGTGTTGCCTAGCTGAGACTCTTCCATGAATAATTCCCAACATCTTTTTTCCTTCCAGAGGGAGCATCCCTGTACAATCAAGTGCAGATGTGCTGTTGTTATTTCAGTGTAACGAGCCTTGAACGCTTGTAGCAAGGACACTCTGGGGGTTTGTCTGGGCACAGAGCTGCATTTGTGGGGACACTCCCCTACAAGAATGAGAGAACATTTCCCTCTCCTGCTGCATGTGGAGCCCCCAATCCATGCTGGGCTAGGCTGACCCCTCTCACCAGCAGCAGAGCCTTTCGTGGTGTGGTGGCCAAGGGGAAGAAAACCAGCGGTCTCCAGGCCAGGACATGAGCAGAGGTTGGCACGAGATGTGAACACCCTGTCACAGCTCTTGGCACTCATTCTGCAAATGGTTTCAACCAAGCAATCGCTGCTGCACTGCTGAGATCCTGCTGAACCCAGGAGCTCTGCAGAATCCTGCTTTAAACCCAGAGTGTAACTTCATGGCAGTGAATCAAGGCCAGCCTGTGAATCTCAGTGTATCAAAGTGGAGCCGCCCCATTAACCACACATCGACCACTGAATGCAATGATCCTCTTGGGGTGTCACTTTTTTTTTCCTATTTTCCTTTCCCTGCCTGCTTTCTTGTTGTATTTTCCAGTATTTGTGATTATTCTATTTTTAACCTTCCAGTGTCTTCATAAAATCTCCTCTATTTAAATAATTCCAATTTTCCCTAGTCCTGACATTAGGGAAATGAGAAAAAGTGTCAAAAAGTCACTGTTTTGGGAATGTTTTGTTGTATTTTGGTTTTTGGTTGGTTTTTTTTTTGAAATTATGTCTCTAGCTAAACTAATCCACAAAAGGAGAGCTTCCACTTGGGGTGTGAGCGCAGGTCTCCGTGCGTCCCTCCCTTGACAGTGCTGCTGTGATACTGAATATCCCTTCTGTGAAGGCTGCTGGAATTGAGTTTTGTATCCTTGTTCCTGCTAACAATAGCTTTCCTTTCCACTATGTTTGTATCTGGTAAATGAATGTGTATTAATGGACTGAAAATACAACAGATCATCATGTCAGAACGTTTGGCTTTGGTGTCATTTCTCCTTGTTTTGGGGGCCTCATCCTGCCTTGAGTTCTGTCCTTGCTCTGTATCAGCAGCCAAGATGTGAGGGGGAAAGGCCCAGAATAGCAATAAAAATGGTTAGACTTGAGTCATTTGGGTTTTCCTGGGAGAGGGAAATTGCTGGGGTGAAACAGCATAGAAAGAAAATTGGACTTCTTAAATAGATTAAAAAGTCGTGTTTTAAAGGAGTTTTAATAATCCGAAAGCATTATGAAAGGCATAGACAAAAACACTCTGTCTCCAAAATAAAATTAACTTGCCCCTGTCTCTTTTAACTTCCAGTAAAGGAAATTCAGCAGAGAGAGAGGAAGAAGCAGCTGCCTGTTGTCCTCCAGGGGCAGAAGAGATTAATAAAGCATCAGTGGCATTTCCAAGCTCTCTTGCAAACTGAAAACATATTAACTTCTCAATTTCTTAGGTTTCATCTCCTTCCTCAGATGCCAGAGGGCTCTCTGCATCTTCAGAACTTCCAAACCCAATCTGTGTCCTCGACAGACACAATAAACCAAGACAACAGAGCCAGAGGGTGAGGCAGGGGTTGGTAAGAGACATCAGGCACTGATGAGTGCCACTCACGAGTGACACTGTCGGCTTCTGCTGCCACTCCAGCATCCCCCTGCTGATTATGTCCCTGCTGAATCCCAGTTACAGGCTCCTGAAGAGGAGACAGCAGCAAGCAGGAGCGATGTGGGAGCTGACAGTCACCGCTGGGTGCATGGTGCTGGGTGGCAGCAGGGTGGCTGTGGGGTCACACAGGGCAGCCACAGCTGAGGCTGGCGGTGTCCTGCTGGCATTGCTTGGTTTCCCTGCCAGCAGCAGGAGAGCCCTGGGATCACAGTGGAGACTGTCTTGGTGTGAAATTCATGTGAAACTAGTCCTGAACCTAGGGAGTTCAGATACGGGTTTGTAGGAAGGATCCTTTCCCTTTTCTACATGGTTGTCCTGGTTTTGGGGGGATAGAGTTCATTTTCCCTCAGTAGCTGGGGGGTTCTGTTTTGGATTCAAGTAGGGGCCCAACTCGAGGGCACTACTGCTGCCTTTGCTGTTTTCCCTTTCCTACAGGACCTGACTTCATTCACATCCATCCCTAAAAGCAGAAGTGAGTGCCAGCCCATGGCTATGGCTGGCACTGACTGTGGGGAGGCAGGAACGCGATGGCAAAACTCCCCCTGACGTTTCCCCAGCCAGAACGTTCCTGTTTGCTGGCTGGAGGATTTGCAAAGCCTCAATTTGATGGCTCCTCGCTGAGCAGCCCACGCCTACCCTGTACACAAAGTGTCCTTGCCAGAGGGTTTAACAACCTGTTCTCTCCAGGATGGATTTCTCCAGCCATTTTTTGTGCCGAGGCTGTTCCTGCCTCCTCCCACAGGTCAGCTCCTCCGTCGTGGATGTGTCCACAGGAATTCCGTGCCAGGGGCAGGAGGAATCCTCTCATGCACCCCAGCACCCAGCACATCTGCTCTCTGGCCCTTTGTTGGCACTTATGCACCAAGCTCTCAATAACACATCAACTTTAATGAGTGCCAGCCCTTTGCATGCACGAAATCACTAATATGCTGTAGTTATTTTTGTTCTGAGGAGGAAAACAGGGAAGAAAGGAAAAAAGAAAAGGTTTTGTGAGCCAGGTCTAAGGATACATGAAGAAACAGGTTTCTTCTCACTGCTAAAAATAAATTTATTTTAGTTTTTCTGCAATTGTGCCAGCTCTTCACGTTTTCAAGTACAGCTCTGAAGCGCTGATGCAATGGAGCAAAGGTTTGAAGAGCTTGAATCACAACAGCACTGTGAGTGAAATGCTTGATTTTTTTCTTATTGAAAAAATTAAAAGTGACAGCTTCAAAATTGGTTCCACTGCTTTGATTGATTAGACAGAATATTTAGCTCAAAATTATTATGGCAAGATTTTCTACAGAGGCTCATGGCTGGGATGGAAATTAATTTGGAGAAAAGGGGAGGGGGAGTTGTTAAAAAGAAATTATTCTGCAAAGGAAACTGTTTATCCCCAGAATCTGAGATGAGTAATCTCTCCATATTCAGCCTGATCTCAATAATTAGATATTCTGTGAGTTCCTATTTGAGGACAAAGGAAAGGGGGACAGGGAGATAGTGTTAATGAGGCTTCACAGGTGTGTATCCCCTGGAGATTCTGATGCCCAGTGGCAGTGGGATGCTGCCAGTGTGCTGCTCAGTGCCCAGCAGGTGGCCTGTCCATACAGAATATCCTGACTGGGAAACCTGCCCTGGGCCAAGGGTTGGTGTCCTGCTGGGGCAGGTGGGCTGGAGGTCACCCTGGGGAGCTGAGGGCCACTGAAGGTGGTGTGGGCACAAGGGAAGTTCAGGTAAGAGCTGGACCCACCTCTCCAGCTGGAGAACCAGGGCCAAGCACAGCATGAAGCAGACACACACAAGGCTGCTCCAGCATCTCCAGCTGCTCTCTTGCTCTGGATCCTTCCTGGAATGGGAGAGCTGAGGCCACCTGGGAGAGAGGGGACAGGCAGGCTGGGCTGTCACCCAGGGAGATACCACTAGGAGAATCACAGAATGGGTTGGGTTGGAATGAGCCTTAAAGCTCATCTTGTTCCACCCCTTGC